>OMNV01027703.1:97640-130970 GCA_900303265.1 Brotula barbata | reverse complement strand
AAATAGAGCAGAAATTCATTAATGTGGACTTTGTTGTGTTTGCATATTAAATCATTACAAAGTACTTTTTATTTATTTTTGTTTATATAGAGCCCTAAATGAAAGTACAAACACAGACATTTATACAACACGTCCCCTCAGAGAGAGATCTGAACAAATCAAACCAGATTATAATCGCTGTCAGAAGGTTTTATGACTGCATTACTGACGGCCAAATTGCAAATCAAAGGAATAAAAGGACTTGAACTTGTAATGCACACAGATATCACGGCGTGATTTATAAAATATCTGATTCAACATTATGTACACCTCATTATCAACTTAATTATTGCAGAGATGGGTGGTCCTTTTATGGTAATATTGTTGTGATGAATCATAACGACAGAATTTACAAATACACACGCACGCACAGGCACACACGCGCACACACCACTATAAGTAAGTTTTATACATTTTCATGCGTTTAAAGACATTTTACCTTTGAATTCGTTATTATTATTATTGTTGTTGCTGTTGTTATTATTGTTATTATTATTGATTTGCCATGGGTTTGGAATAATACAGGTCCATGTAAACTGCATACTGATCAGTGATATCCACATTCATATCCGTTTGATCCAATCCAATGGAACGGAGATAAAATGTGGAGCTCACTTTAAAATCTCTGTGAAACAAATATCCAAATATTCAAATAATTGGGTGGAGAAAAAAGTTGGTTTAGCAGTGATAACAGAACTCACACAGGAACAACGGTCGCTAAGGGATCCTAACAACTAAACCTCATTAAAACCTCATCTTAGACATTAATTATTTTGTTTTTCGGGTAAAAAAAACAGAAACAAATTTCTAAAAGCTTTTTGGTGATTAATCAAGATTTTCCAAACTCGTAAAATACCCAGAAAAGACCAAATTGGGGTTTGAAGATTGCCTTTGCTGTGGCCAACACTGTGCGTCATGCATACACACTGTTTATCCAGGAAGTGGGCGTGGATTAATCTGAAGTCTGTCAAATCAAGTCATAATCGGGTCAGGAAAACGAAGGGATCATATGCGGTACGATAGAAATGCAAGTGCTTACTGTTCACCTTTCAGCATACAGCATCAGTACTAATGATAAAAATGCCCCGTTTGTTTGAAAAATAGTCTGTCGTGCTATTTACAAAGCACAAACATGAAGAAAGAAGATCTGGACGGGAAGATCTGAGCTGTGATGGAAGACGGCGGCTGTGTGCCAGTACTGCATTTGTACCTCATGAAATCACTGCTCACAGGTTGTTACACTGTGTGATATGACTCAGTGTGTGTGTGTGTTTGGGGTGGGGGGGGCACTTTGGTAATGTTAGGTGAGATTTATGACGAGGGGCTAATATGAGGATTTGTGGGGAAAAGTGGCTGGGCGGATGCTGAAAATCGCTGGTGAACCATAAGGATTGGAAACGTTCCTCATGGGTTAAGAGTTACATATCAAGATAAACCCATCAGTCGAGAGGTGCAGACTTTCATCTCATATTTTCATTTGTCGGACAAAAAATATGGAATAACAACGATATACCAAGCAGAAGGAGCTACACTATCTACTCAGATCATTTACCACTAGAAAGGCAGCGATCAGATCAATGATTGCTGATCTAAACGTTAGGATGCATTCACACCAAATCCACATCTGGGCCTGGTTTTTCAAAGGATTGTGTTGTTTGCTGAATATACCTGACTTGGTGTCTTTAGGCCTTTCTAGTGGTAAAGATGTTGATCAGGGGTTTGGCAGGTCGTGCCAGGTGGCAAACTTCACAGATAAGGAAAAAGGAAGGAGGAGGCAGAGGAAGCTGAGGCTCTGAGGAGGAAGGAGACTCTGAATAGAACTCAACATCTGACAGGAGGTCTTTAGTCTGAGAAGAGGCTGGCAAAGGACTGTCGGAGGCTGCGGATGGTCTCGGCTTTGGCCTCGTCGTCGGTCAGGCTTCCTCGTAGCGTCTCCGTGAAGGTGTTGGTCAGCGACTGGGATTTGCTGTGCAGGGAGCAGAAGAGGGGAGAAAGGTGAGGTGGTGACGAGTGACTGTTTCAATCAACGTCATCAAATGGGATTACAGTCTGAAATGGACCTAAGTACGGAATAAGTAAGTAAATAAGTGGTCTCACTTCAGCTGTGGGGACTGTTTCTGGGTCCCGGGCCCGGAGGCGGTGGGGATCGGCCCGGGTTGGAAGGCCTGACTGGGTGAGGTGGTGGCTGATCGGGCTCGCTGCGGTGAACCCTGGGCTGACTTTGAGGGTGAGGCAGAGCCAGAACGGTGTCCCCCTACAGCACACACACACACACACACACACACACGCACGCACAGGGACAGATTTACTCGTACCTGCTCACTGGCGTGGTGAATCACTGCCTCTTTGTTCTGATGAAGAGTCTTTCTTACCTCGTCTGGGTTGTGTGGTCTGTGAATGGAAGGATACAAACAAAGATACAATCATACAACTAGTACTTTAACTACTACTTCACAATAACTTGAAAGGGTAATCTTAGTATTAACTGTAGGTATAATCAAGTCACGGAAGAACTTCAGATATTAGTGGTAGTAACTATAATCACAATTCAGGCAATACTTTATCAGTGGTAGCGGAAATGGTAACAGTGGATAATCTGTAGTATTAATCAATATAATAGCTGTTGTGGTGATAATATAAGTATCAAAAGTACTGTTGCTTTCTTATTGTTATTGTTAATGTAGGAATGAGAGTAGATTTGTGGTTGAATATAAATAATCCTCCCTCTGCAGTAGCAGCAGCAGTATGTACCAGAGACCTGGTAGATAGTAGTAATTATGTAAAGGTATCAGATAGAAAAGTACTGTTGTACCTTGACTGACGACAGCTGCGGTGTGGAAACTCCCAGCAGCACTTGGGCCATCTTGTTGATGACCAGCTCAGTGATGAGCTGCCTGTCCTCCTCCACGTGCTCGCCAATCAGAGGCATGGAGCTGTCCATCACCTGCAGACACCAAAACACAGCCAATTCATCCCCTGACAGCAGATCAGCTTTGGACCTTCCACTTCCTGCCAGTAGGTGGCAGCATTGTATGTGTCAATGTTCTGACCGTCATTGGCTCTGCTCAGACTCCCCCTGAGGCCGTTTTACAGCTAGGATGAGTCATTTAATAGAGCAAAATGACATCACGTTTGTAAATACGTTGCCCTTGGTAACGTGGGATTGTTGAGTGGAGCGGATGTCATTTTGAACAACGCTCGGCTGCTTTTAAGTAACATTTATTGCCGGATGCGCTGATCCTGACACCCTCTTCTCTGGCTCTTTCCCATGCTCATCAAAAAACTCCCCAATCCTGCATCTTCGCTGTAACATCCCCGCAACCGCACTTTGCCTGGGGACTTTTAAAACAGCGGCAGCATAGGAAAGTTTATGTCTCGGCTGACGTCACGCTGAATCAAAACAACTCAAGTGCCATTCCTTGCATCCTCTGATGCCTGAAAGGGAAGCAAACAGTAAAGTGCGCTGTTCCTATACTGTGGCTCCAAAAGTAAATATTATGTTGCCGTCCGAGCATAACATCTTGGAAGGGCACAGGCCACAATTATTGCCACGCGAATAATAAGCCTTAAAAAAAAAAACTTCCACTTTCCTACCACTTTTGCTCACATTCTCGTGCACGTGCCCTGGAGAACCACTGAGCACACGTGGCTGTAAAAAAAAAAAAAAAAAGCAAAAAATAAAAAGCCACCGTCATCCTCTCTGAAGAAGAAAACAATTATGAGTGGAGAAGTGTGTGGCTGGGATGCAGCTCCCCTGTGTGCTGCATGGGTCATCTGCATGCTGTAAACACAGAGCCGAGCATGTGAGCACGTCCTGATCCTCCTGTAAACAGTGTACGCCAGCACAGCCAAATCAGTGCAAGAGAGGGCCGGAGGCTCCAAACAAAACCTTTCCTCTGTTTTCAGAAGCGACAACCTGTTGTTGTTACTGCGCCTATAAAGTGATACAGTTGGAGCATTCTGAAGATATTTGCTGTTCACTTATCAGCCCTGCGAGTCTTTTAATGGACTTTTACTGATTATTTCAGGATAAAAATGTCTTAGGAAAACATTTCTGCAGGCACGTATTATTATCTAAAAACTAAATTTACAATAGTTGTTAGATGCTTTTTGATGTGGATCCAAAGGGGTCCGTTCTCTGGACTACAGCCCGGTAAGTGAAAGTCAAATAGCTCCAAGTATATACACATACTTATAGTCACGGGGCCACACACGCCACATCGAGCAAGGATGGACAGCGGCCATTTATTTGTACTCTAAACAGGAACATCTTTTGAGCTTTCTTAATCAAATCCCAGCAGCAGCTCCTCCTGTCAGGATGCATTCAGCTGGCAGCTCTGCCGTCTCTCTGAAGGAAGATTAATAGGTCACTTCATGATTGATAAATCGGCTGCAGCCGGAACGATTGGACACAGCCGCGTCCATTCGTCAAACAGACACCCAAAAACCACCACCCACTGTCACAACACCAAACGACAGAATGAAATTATAAAAGCAAAGTGATTTAGTAGAAGTTTCAAGAATGCACAAAATGGGTTTTAAACAAATCAGTTGGGTACATCTTGTTCCATCCCAACTATAAAAAAAAGCCTCATTTTCCTCGTATCCTGTTTCCTGACCGGGGTTTGGTGGTAAGGTGGGGCGTGTCCCGGTGTTTTGGCCAGTTGAGTCATGACCGCAGGGGACTGAGCACAGGCCTGGCAAGAGAGCGGCAGGCCCCACTTCAAACGACATGTGGTGGCAAGCAGAGCCTGGATCCACCCTGCTGATTTACTGGGACCAGAGCACATCCAGCAGAGGACTGTGGCTGCCGCTGGCCTTTTCAGCACGGCGACGCTGAGGTGTCGGGCTCCTCTGCACAGTGCTCTCTCTGTGTGCCTTTCTGGACAATGTACTCAACTGCATGGGAAAGTTCAAAGGGCACGAGATGCAGAATGTCCTCACTGAAAGTTATGGGCAGGGCAAGGGGATAAATTTTCCTGGGAAAACAATTCGGACTCTCCGAGTTTAGTCATTTATGAGAGTGACTCGAAGCGAAAGAAAACACATACATGGCGTATCTGAGATGATCTGATGTACCCTCTCACTCTGCTTTATCTTCTTCCTCCGTTATCTCTCTCTTTCCAGACACAACAGTCATTCATAGTGGAACTATCTGCAACGGCAGTAGCTTAAGATGCTCTGGATAAAAGCACTACACAAATAACTCAAACAACAGACACCGTCTGCACTACAATCTTGTCATTGTAATTGGAATTGTATTAATGTTGAGTTGTGTGATGTCATTGTTGCATCATATGAGTTCACGACACACAATACAGGAGCTGTGGTCTGAGATACGGGCCTGACTCGGGATTACAAGACTCAAAAATGTGGAGTTAGGTTTTGATTTCTCTGCTACAAGAATCAGTGTTACTAATAAACACCTGACATGACGTAAGGCTTAAAGGGAATAATGGGAGAGATTCATTCATTCATTTTGATTGACTTTATTGATTGATTGACTGCTGATTTGTTCTTGTCTTATCTGACTAAAAACATGTGAGATAGGACTTCTTGTCATTGTTGCATCACATCACAACATAGTTACTCCAAATGAAATTCTGTGGTCATGTAACCATGAATGTTACTTTATATCACATCTTGCCATGTTGTTTTGTGTCGTGTGGTGTGTGTCTCTCCCTTCCGCGTTGTGCCTTCTTACATCATGTCAGGGCACATCGCCTCCGCAGTTTTTCAGCGATCAGGCGCGAAGCTGGCGTTCGTTTCATGTTAATATCAGCTGCAGCAAAGTACACATGAAGTCAACAGCTCATTACTTTTCATTAGAGGGAGGTGTCATGGCGAACGTCTTCGCTGGGAACAAAAAACAGCTGCCCACTGCAACGGAGCGACGAAGCTTCCCCGTCTCAGTTAATTAAACTCCGAAACATGCTGAAGGATGCAAGAGGGAGAGCGAGAGGTAGAGCGAGCGAGCGGGAGAGCGAGAGAACATTGTTGCACGACTGTGTCACCAGTTTGTCTGTCCAAACAGTCCGGCTCTTCGTATCTCCGGGGAGCTGGTGGATATTTCCTGAGATAGTTAAAGAAAAATAATGAGTCTTTTTCTATTTTCTGACTGCTGACCTCACCCAGCATACAGATAAGGAGACCTGTGATGTCATGGTCCAGACTAAATGCTGCAAACAGTGTGTTTCTTTAGATTCAGAGAAAGATCAAAAATGGGACATCGTTATCACAATAAAATGTCATTGAAGATCAACTGAGAAAAGAAGGACTTTTATATTATGGATGCACTCTTGTGGTGCACCTGTTGACTCAGGTTTGTCAAAATAACAATAAGAAGCCTCACCGGTGTTACAAGGTTTTGGTTTGACCATCGAACATTTTAGAGACTCAGCGGGGAACTGTTAGGTCTACGACCTCCAAGCTGCACATTAATTGGTGCTGCTTCTGCGCAAATAAGCACTGATAGTGTTTGGTCTAGGAAGTAATCACACTTCCAACGGTCAGAACATCATGTGCCATCAAGTTTGGTTACACCCATATTTTCAGCAGGGAATCAGACTAAATCTAAAATAAAGCTGAGGGTGAGGTGATGTTTCGTCTTAGTGTAGAGTGATAAAAGACATTTTTGTTATGTGCCAAAAGCAGACAAACAAACCGAGTCTCGGCCTATCCCAAACAAAACGGTTTGGGCACACGTAGTGCAATTTGGAAAGCAAAGGGAATCAATTTTCTGCAGGTGTAAAAAAAAAAAAGACATTACTCTCTATATTTATTTATTCAGGAAAAACTTTGTGCCAATTTCTGAGCAAACTGAGCAAAGCAGCCTTCCAAAAATCTAAAAAGCCCCAAGAAATGAAAAGGAAAAGAAAGAAAGCAGAGGCCGTACACAACCTTGACACAGCAGAGACACATCGATCCACCTCCTTTAATCTCAGACCATAAACTTTAAACAAACCGACCTCGATGATATAGTCGTTGCCGTCTTTTCCATGGACAGCCTTCACCGCGCAGATGTCGAGGCCACCGAACATCTCTGCGCAGGAGTCCACCCACAGCCGATATCTGGAACACAACCACACACAGGACTGATAAACCACGACATCAGGACAGACAGCAACTAACAACTATTGGTGCGGTGAATTTCAAACTGTATATTATCAAAGGTGGTCATTGAAAACTCTTCCCTAGTTATGTAAATCTAAAAGTTTTGCATCTGTGCACAATCATACTCATATTTTGAGCATTATCATACATTTTTAGTTTCATTCAGGGGTCAAGTTTGAAGAATTTCAATGCCTAATTTATGCAAAATTGTTACAAATGAGGGAAGACCAGAACGGCCCGATGCCGATAGATTGGGCTCACCTGTCCGTCATGGCGATCTGCTCCAGCATGGCAGAGCCTGTATTTGCTTTCCAGTTACCAGAAATGGACGTTCTCCTGAAGAATAAATCAGACACAAACATCAGGCAATGACACAGAACAGGCAGTCCGACCACAGGAACGCTACACAAAGACAGGCAGTTATTCTCAGCATGGGCTTGTAGCGGAATCGAAATCCTTAAGGGAGATGTTATCATCGGTTTGCCACCGATGATTGCCATCCACACCTACATGATGTTAGTGTCACGCTGGTTGGGAGACGTGTTTTCATGACCACGCCGGGGAAACCAGATGAGATAAGGTTTGGCTTTTCACTTCCTCTACATTTAGCTGTGTGAGTGTTTAGACAGAGAGACTTGAAAGCCAAACATTGTGTTGACTCATGTTCCGTGTTTCTATGCGCTCCACACGATTTACAGTATCCCAGAGTCTCTGGCTTCCAAATGGGTGTGAGGGGTTTATGGATGAATGGTACCTTTACAGGGTAAGCTTTGTTTCGTTATTGCTGCAAAAGCAGACAGAAAAGGACTGACGTGTCATTGTCCACTTATTAATTGCATTTTTGGCTCTTTTCTTCCACTGTCGAGACCTTCGTACGTACGACACCAACGCAATCAGTGCAGCAACACGAGCCTGATTATACCTCTGGAAAACCTCTAGAATCTTCACTAAAGGCGTGATGAAATCTTAGGTCATCAATCCAAAATCGCAGTACGAGACCCGTCCACCGACAGCCAATTTAATTCTCTTGCTCTTGCAATGACTCATTTCTAACCTCTCTAGGACAAGTAGGGCCAAACTTTGCTAATTTAACAGCAGCATCCGCCCATGTCGGTACAGTAAACCAATGTATCAAACGTCATATCAGTAATCTATCATCTCACACAGATTACGGCCGAGAGTTCACGAGTGAAAAGTGCTGAGACGCACTGTGGCGAAAATGAATCAACGTGGGCTGCGAATTTTCTACACAGGACCCCATGAAGGACCGAGAAAGGTGTAGACTAGTTAGGAGCGACTGCCAAAAATCACATTTCAACAACATTTTGATTGTATGTGCCCTCTTCCAAAGTACCGCCGCTGTCCTATCTAACCACGATGACTTCCTGCCCCACAAGAAGACAACAACGACAGCTAATCTGTGAAGTTGCGAATGTTAGCCAACAGACGATACAAAGAATGTAAGCTATGCGGCTGTCTGCTGCGAAATAGTCAATGTTGTAGCTCAGGACCCCTGTGGAGGCAGAGATGGTCTTGAAGAGATAAAACCTGGAGATTCTGGCAGATAGAATCTGTCTTTGAACGTACACAGCTGCAGCTCTCTGACTTTAGGTCAAATGTACAGATGAGTAGAGTAGAGTAGAGTAGACCTGTTGACACCTTACATGTAAGCCTTGTAGTTGTTGCCGATCTTCTGGATGCGGATGTCGTACTTGGACTGGACGTACGGCTCGCAGGTGGCGTAGGTCCCCGCCAGACCCACGACGCTGACGATGTCCTGGAAGTCCTGCTGATTTTCCACTTTGATCTGTTGGAGAGATGCTGCGTGTTAATGACCGGCTAATTACAAAGCCTGTCACCAAAGCTGGCTGTGGCCGGAGAGAATCCCGCAGGAATCTCACACTCGTACACAGGCAGGATAATGAGCGCTTCACACGGGGGAAACATCTCCAAGGCCGGCATTGAACTGCGTCACCTCACTCCTATTACTCTTCAGCTGCAGACTTAAAGGATGAGGGGAAACAACACAATGGCAGCCCTTTAATAGAAAACATGATCGTGAACACTTTCGGTTAGGTAACTGTGTGGTTTGACAGCTTGTAACGTAGAAAGTAAACAACTGGCAGCAAGCGAGTCAATCATTCGGCCTCATTAAGCTCATTAAGTCTCTATCTTTGGTGTGAACACACTTCTCCAGGATCATCTGTCAATCTGATGTTGTTGGGACATCTTCCTCTGACAATGTGTCTTTACATCCAGGTCGTGGGAAACGGGTCAGTTGGGAAGAGATGTTCATTAATCAGCAGCCTGTAGCATATGGTGCCCTGTCTGGACTCGGTGTCTAAGATGTGAACAGATTAAGTCCAGAGCTTCCTCGAACTCAGCACCATCTCTGGGAGCATCACCGTTCCTCGCAGAAAAACTGCTGGGAACTGCGAGATGCAATCACGAAGAGAGATAAATCAGAGGGAGGGATCGGAAATGTTCGCCGTATGCTATCATATCAAAAAACTTAAATTCTGCTCCTGATTCAATAAGGTTGAAAGACAATAAAGGTGGTTCAGAAAGCATCATTCCGGCTTATCTGTGTTCTTTTTTGAAGCTCCGTGTCCATCTCTGACGGAAAAATATGCAAAAAAGTTGTAATAAAGGAGTTTTTGTTTCTGCAGATTCATTCTTTCATTTCAACACATTTCGATTAAAGTATGAGTCCTTGAGTTGGAATTCAACAAATGCAACACCCCCAAACACCCAGCCTGTTCCTTTTTAACTCTTGCTGTGTTCACGATACCTTCGTGTCCTCCATGGTAACGGTGACTGAGCCGAGCTGATGAAAATATGGCGTTCATTCATCAAAAGGGCAAAATTGATACAATTCTGATTTTAGAGGTCAAAGGAAAGTTGTATGATCGTGAAGCAGATTACAAAATTGTTGTGCTTATCAGAATGTGACAGTTTATGACGCAATTTCACTTTTAGATCAACAAGAAATTCATCAGTGGAACGAGTCGATGAATGTAATTTTATTGTCCTAGTTGCGATCATGCTGATGTCATTTTGTAGATCCTAAGAAGGTCAGCCAACATCTATTAAACTGATCTAAAACCAATTAAATACGATTTAGTGTCCGGTTTGTTATGTCATTAAAATTGAAATCCAACACAAAATCTATTGGAAATTTCAAGGATGAAAAGTTTGGAATAATGGCAAAAACAGTGTTCCAAATATCTTCTTAGAGTCGTGTAGACACAATCTGAGGTATTAAGGATTGGACCACGGGCACTATTACAACTAATTCGAAAAACAAGTGACACATAGGGGAAGAAAGAAACACAAAGTGTGTGGGTAGAATAAAGAAACCACAAGGGTTTTACTCTTTTTTGTGTTTTTTTAAATGGCTCAGCGCCTGAATAAAAGACAAGACAGAACTGAAGTCAGAATGACGAAGCACATACACACAAGTCAAACTGAACAAGGAGAACTGTACAGCCATAAAAAATACAGTTTAATGTGTAAGAGACGGGCGGGTAACTTTGATGGTTAATGTGGTCCGATTAACAGTGTTGTCACTTTGAAGGGTATAAACATAAATACACATCACTGGGATGCATAAAGCTCTGAAACGTGTGTGTGTGTAAAGTAGTCGTACGACTTATACAACGGTATCAATAACCTTAGAGAGAGAAGGCAGACGGAAAACAGCTGCAGTTTTTAAACTACGGCAGCTCGCCACAGAACCTACCAGTGTGTAATATCAGCAGAACTGATCATTCACCTCTGACCTTGCCTATAATACCATCACTACTACGCCTGCTGCCCTAACATGTGACCATTTAGCACTGTGACCATACGCCGGTTTTTCATTTCCGGTCTGTGGGTCTAAGAGCCTTACCCATGTAGGTCAGGGTAGCAGTCACAGCGATGGGCTGAATATTGAAACCTGTGTGGAGAGCATCAGCCTCTTTTCATTTGAGGATTTCGAATGAAAATGTTGCGGTGTACCCAGATCAGCTGTTGAACTCGGTAACATCGCATACTTTCGCGATGCGAACAAAGATGAGGCAACGGCGGACGATTTCGTGCTGAGATCCTCTTCATTTTCTCTAAATGTTTACATTCTCCCCAAGGTGGCAGCTATCATGCTAATCCACATCATGTGCAGTCCTGCCTGAATATGTAACCGAGTTATCAGTTGCCAAACATTTTATTGGCTTGAGTTTTTGGCCTATTGCATCAGCGTGAGGTCATCACGAAAAGGCACAAACACTTTGAGCAACATTGTGAAAGGTCTCTGTGAAATATGAAACAAGGGCCATAAACAAACGGCTTGCTGGGTCTGCTGTAATCAGGACTCCCGCACGGAGACCTTAGGGGTCAACTGAACGTCGCCTGCTGTAATGCTCTCATAGCTGTAAGGGAGCAAAGCAGCCATGTTTGTCCGGAATCTAGAGGAAAGCCAAAAAAGCAGAACATGATCACGTGCTCAGACATAGTTTTGCGTGTATTTTGCGGTTCATTGTGTATTTTCCTTAAAGTCACGGTGCCTTTTAAGTGACAAATGGCAATTTATGACGTTTATGAGTCCATTACTTAAGTCAATCAGCACAATCATTTAGCGAGCTCCTTTGGTGCTGTGATTTTTGGCCGAAACGAGGACCGACAGAGTAAGCGGAGCGTCGCGGTCGACCAGCGAAGCCTGCCCACTTCTGTAGGCTGAAGCTGAAACAACATCTACTAAACCGAGGGAGGCTCACAGGTCACACCATGGCTCCGGAGAGAGAGGTCTGATAGCTGGTAGCAGATGCGGCGCTGAGTTTAGCCAAAACCATGCGGTGAGTACCAGAGACCATCCGGAGAATTACTCAATACCCTTAAGTCGTTAAACAAATTGTAATGATACAAACAGAGGGAGGAAGAGGGTTAGCCGGCGAAGGTGAAAGACGAGTGGAAAAGCTCCAGTCACGGTGGTCGCTGTCCAGCCTAGAGGACGCAGCAGCTAACAGATATAAGTGTCTGCTTTGACTCGTCAACATTACAGGAACATCAGGCGGGGAGGATTCTCTCTAATACCTGACAAATCAAACGGCCCAGATCCTGCACGTCCCGTCTCAGAGCTCTGTAGGTCTGAGAGGCCACGCGGGCTCCCACGTTCTCCTCCAGCCTTATTAATTCTATAACACGTCTGGCTCCTGAACAGGAAACCCAACCCGTCCAGACAGAGGAGGGCAAAAGATATATAAGACCTGTTTCCCCCTGTGGATCAACATGCCTCGTGTGTGTGTGTGTGTGTGTGTGGGTGTGGGTGTGAGAAAACCTTGAGATTGTTCATTGTCCTTTCAACAGAAATACCGTATAGTTTAAAATGATTGCTATTTTAGTGAGTAAATCAATCTTCCACATCAGCTGTGTTGCAAATTTCGGTTATTTTGAGACTTTACAGACAAAACCCTGAATCTTAATCCATTATTGACGTAATGTGGAGCCACGTAGGAGTTTGGAGAGAGGAAGAAGTGAGTGGTTGGTCTGAGCGTTAGCCAATACGTCCTCTTTGACTGAGGTATGGCCCACACAGATTGTCCGGTGATTCTGTCAAAGTAGAGGGCAGGAACAACAGGGCGACGAGGAAAAGTTCAGTTTTAATCTGAAAATGTCCGAGCAAGTTGCTGCTGATAAACACAACAGCAAAGTTGTAAATACATTAAGATGAGACAGATGGAGCGTACTCTGACCTTATCAGGAGTGTATGTGTGTGTGTGTGTGTGGTCTTCTATCTGAGGGTAAAACAGCAGAGTCAGGATTGATTCTACAAAGTTCTTCATTTTGTACTTGATTTGAGTAAATAACAGATAATACAGGAAAGGTTTGCCAAAAAAATAAAGAAAAAATAGATAATCCCCCAAATTCTTATAATTTATTCCATTTATAGGATTTGATGGCATAAAAAATATTTTAGTATGATTTAGTCTGATTAGTATTTTGAAAAGAGTGGCTGTATATAGAACATATAGACAGAAATGTGTGTGTGTGTGTGTGTTCCTACTAACTCACCTTGCCCATGCCAGCGTAGGCGTGGCCCATCTTGACCACCACCGGGTAGGATGGGGTTGTAGCCTGCAGACAGACAGAGACATTAGCTGGTTAGCTGGATGAATAAATCTCACTCCATTGTAAACTGGTGAGTTTAATCACCACTGAGTGTAAAGACTGTGACACGTTGGACACATTATTCAGATTTCTATGTTCTATATGTCCTGTTCATGTTGTCATTTAGGGGGTCTACTCTGCACACTGAGGGAAAACAACATGGAAAACTCGTTCTAGACATACGGATTTGTCTTATCAGATGTCTTTCCTTAAGTGTGACCCACAAACTTTTCAGCTCTGACAATGTTCAACATACAGTGGCTCATGTTGATCCTCAATTACACCTTTAAAATAAGGGAAAAAGCACCATAAATAGAGGAATAAAATGAAATAAAAACACCACTAAAACAGATCACGTTCAGCAGACTTCTTGTAGTCCAGTCGATAGCGTTGTCCCGACTGTGACATGTTTGACCTCACAGTGTCTTCTCACCTGTCAGGAGGGTCAGGCCACCTTTAAAACAAGGCCTGCATCAAAAGGCACCGACTCTCATGGTACGTTGCGGAGTTTAAAGCCTCCCATTGTATGAGGCCTGAGGTCCACGAGGAAGAATGTTGCTTTATTACACAAAGGGGCAGCTTTCTGGAAAATGGGTGGACGAGCACGGCTCTGCGGTGTGGCTTTAGACAAACCAGACGGACTTTAAACGTGCTATTTCTCATGGTTTGTCAGAGTGAAGTGGATGAAAGATCAACAGATGACTTCAAACCTCCCTGCGGTTAGACGCCCCTTGATAAATCCACTGATATCATTGTAAATTGGGCTGCAATCGGGAGAGGGACTTTTCCAGTTATGAAAACACTTTCCCCCACTCCTGTCTGAGGGAGCTCACAAACAGACACGACAGGACCTCAGTCAGGCTTACAGCATTCCAACTGTCATTTTTAATCAGGATTTATTGATCCTTAATTACCATAAAAACAAACACATGCTCCTTTAAACTCCTACGCATCGACAGTGTCTGAAACACCACAGCACATGGTTTGTCAGTTTTTGGGTTGAAAAGTATTGATCTGATTATACAGTGAAATATATGTGCGGTAATATTCCAGTACACGTACAGAGATGTTGAACAGATGTTGGTGCTTCAGCATGTGCCGTCTCTGTCAGTGTGGCATCAGATGGAGAGCACAGACATCTACAGCTGCTGCATTTATTGGTTGGTGAAATCAGAACAGAGAATCAGAAATAATGTTTCAAAAGTCCCCTCTGAGTTTAATTTATAATCTGTATGTTAGGGAAAGGGGAGTTTTTGTAATAGTAAATTAAATGGGAGGATTCACCCCATTGTGTCATGTACTAATGATCATAAGGAGTAAGTGTTCATGTTATGACATGAAGCTTTTTCTCATTAAAACAAAGATTTTCTTGTTATGAGGAGAAAATGTCACATTTATATCCAGTTTATTCCCTTTCAGACCAAAGGCCAAATGTAAATTTTGAATCGCACAGGAAAGTAAAGTACACTCTGCTTTGGCTGATCTGAGGAGATAATGAAAAAAACTTTCCTGTTTGAGGTGAAAACATTCTCTTAGTAAGAAGAAGCTGCTGCTACAGCCAATATCACCTCATCTAGCCCTGAACGTAGGAAATCTACCGAGGCCTTCAGCCAGGAAGAACGCACAGTTACCTCCACACACCTCGGAGAGTCACAAATTCAAGGAATTCCGAGAGTTTTTAATGCAATGCAATGGAAAAATGAAAACATTTAGCACAGGAATTCAGACGATTATCAAACGGTGATCATCTCTCAGAGCAGCGCCAGGTGAAGCAACCGACTAAAGAAATAGAGAAGGAGGAGATGTTGGGGCCGGCGGCAGCCAGCCAGACTATGTGTGGCGATATAAGCTCAGACCTGTGAGGACGGGAACGCCCAGACAGCTGCTATCACTTCATCCAAAGCCTCCCTGACAGCCAACAGGGCTGCACATCCCAACGTAGCTGTCAGCTTATTTTCTGCACAGCGTTTAGCAGACGCGACGCTGCTGCGGGGCGTGAGAATCGCCGCCGTTGACAGGTTTTGACAGTTTGGTCCAAACCGGCCCTGCCAAGATAAAGCGTAGTCTAATTGTGTCCATTATCGCTTCACATGTGCCAGAAATCTGAGGCGAAACTGTACTCGGAAGACAACTTTGTATTCCACTGTCAAGTCGTGTGTGTGTGTATGATTACAGTGATCAGTCTGAGAGATGGTTGAGAGACACGCAGCGGATAGGGGCACTCTGATTCGGATCTGATATGGATAAGACAGGAAGTCTTGTTTCTGCTATTAGCATTTCACAAATCTCAGTCCGGGATTTTGTAGGACCGTAAAAGGAAATAGACAATACAGTTTATTTAGGTTTGTATTAATTACTGAGCAATCAGCCAGGCAGTCAATCAATCACAAATCAATCACACATCCTCAGTAAATCAAGTCATAGATCTGTCAATCAATTTTTAAGCCTTGACCGCTGAAGACCAGAAATTTTAATTTATTTACCTTTGGTAATGATGAACAGCCAACCCAAAACTGCACATGTCACTCCGCTGTTCACTTCTCTCCACTGGCTCCCAGTTGCTGCTCGCATCAAGTTCAAGTCCCTGATTATCGCCTACAGAACAGCAACTAAAACCGCACCCACCTACCTGAATTCCCTCATTCAGGTCTACGCTCCCTCCCGCCCACTTCGCTCTGCTAAAGAGCGACAACTGGTGCTGCAAACACACCAACGCCCAAAATCTCGAACAAGACTCTTCTCCTCTGTGGTTCCTCGGTGGTGGAACGAGCTACCAAACTCCATTCGCTCCTCAGAGTCCCTCTCTATCTTTAAGAGAAGGCTAAAGACCCAGCTCTTTAGGGAACACCTTCTCACAACAGAAGCTGCACTTATACATATATGCACTTTGTCTTACCTTGTCCTGCCTCCTTGAACTGCCATGCAGCTCTGCCTCGAGGCAACTTAGTCCCTTGGACCGGAACCTGAGCTTTGTGGCACTTATTGTCGTTGTATTTACTGCATAGATCTTCGATTGTGTTGTTATAATTCTCATATTTACGTCGCTCTGGATAAAAGCGTCTACTAAATGTTGTCAAAACACAATCCTGCACCAGAATGTCATCTGTCGTTGTACATGGAATCAAAGTGGTCTCTGGTTGGTTACCCATTGTAACAAATCTATTGTGTCAAATGCAGCGTTCAAACCGAACCCTGCAGATCTGGGAGGATCTGAACGACACATCTACATTTTCCGCCCGAAGAATGGGTTTGGAATTTCCACTGTGAACACACGTAGACTTACGGATACAGACGAGACTGGAATTGGACCATTCTGGACCCTTATCAGTCTGTGTGCATATGGTGAGACTGGACGTTCCGGCCTTCCTCACGTAACCATTGATACAGGTGTAACGGAAGGTGCCTCTGCTTTCGCAGCAGTTGGTTGCTTGTGGCGGTTCAGTCAGATCCAACAGAGGAGGCTGAGGGCAGAGGCATCCGCATATGGCTGCCAAACAGAGAATTTATGAGGAATATCAGTAAAAAAGTTACACCTTACACTTTACTTCTTTCTGTGATTTAAAAAAATGTTTGCTTTAAAAAATAAGGCCCAAATGGTGGGAAAGAAGAAGGTGTTTGGAATGCTTGTATGCATTATATGCATTGTACGACCTTTGCCCCCAACATTTACACACACACACACCACACAAACACACGCACACACACAGCCGTTAAGCTATGAAATGGCCAGCTAAGAGATGGCCGTTATCATTTTTTATTGTACGTCCTGACTATAGTACAATGAAGCCCAAAAACTACAGAAAATACTCAACATTAGTTCAAATGTCACTGCAGGGCAGAAAAGACGAGGTGTGACACATTAGGTCTAACAAGGGCTCCAGCCGGGTGCTAATCCACGTTACACGTATGTCACCGAACCGTTCTTCTCACTTGACAGGGTTTAAGTTTGTGACGATTGAACTGAGGGTAAATTTGTAACCTTTCTATCTGGAATGGACAAACCCGGAGGCATTCCATGAAGGCCAGATGTGCCCTCTCATCTGTGCATGTACCTCAGTCTACCAGTAGGAGTCATTACTGCAGGAACAATGATGGAACCCTTTGCTGGTTTGCACCAGCACACACTGCCCGTTGACCTAAGTGGAGGTCCCACTAGGAGGAATCAAACCGTGGCTTCTGCTTGGGAAGGATTTAGCTCTTGTAGCAGCTCATAATCAAGACCAGTTGCACAACCAATTATTTAGCAAAGAAATTATATAAAATAAATAAAATGCTTACTGTGTTTGGATTCCAACTCTGAAAATGGAATCCTGTGGATTTAAAGGTATTGACCGACACACTAACAGTTGCCCAAAATGACTTGTTACAATGTAGACACAATCTTAGACTTACGTATACAGGACAGTGTGGGCTTGGACCACTCCGGACCTTTTTCCTTCTGTGTACATCTGACCATACCGGAGGTTCCGGCCTTCCTCACGTAACCATTGATACAGGTGTAATGGAAAGTGCCTCGGCTTTCGCAGCAGTTGGTTGCTTGTGGCGGTTCAGTCAGATCCAACTGAGGGGGCTGAGGGCAGAGGCATTGGCATGTGCCTGCCATAGAGGACAGAGCATTTATGTTTACATCTATACACTTTATTTCCTTCTTTACTCAACAAATGTAGCCAAAATTGTATCAAATACAACCTTGCCTTCTTTCCTGTTTGTAGTCCTATTACAATTAATTTACCTTTTCCCCTAACTGTAACTGCAAAATGTTCATGTCCACATTAACCTGTGACATACAGTATCATGCAAAATCGCTGTGGAAGAGGGATCTTTGAACCAGAAAAGGAGAAGAAATATATATTAAATTTAAATGTCTCCGGTTCTATAGCTTTAACAAATGTGTGCAATTTTGAGTGACATTACAATCAGTCCCTTCATATGTGCTTTACATGTGCTCACATAGTGAATTAGCTGAATTATTACTAGTTTTTATGTACATCTTTTGAAAGTGTCTACAAATGCAATAGAAATGTTGATTTGTGCTAAATGAGAGGGACAAAACCCAAATAAAGTCTGACTAAGCAGCCTGATTTCCCGCTTAAATTGATACTAAAGAATATGTGATATATTTTCTAAATGTGTGGAATGTTGTCCTTCAATCTAATCCAACTGATGAATTATGTTGTTATATTATAGTTGAATTGCCTTGGAGTGCCCGGGTCACTTATTTTGACCCGGACACCGAGTAAGCAACCTCTAACTACAGTAAAAAGCTCATAAATAGCCAATATTCGCTCTCCGCTGTCATGTTAGTGTCCCTGACTTGACTTTGTCTTCCTGACAGACGGTGAGGTGCGGGTTGCGTTTACGTGTCCGTACCTGTGTGGGAACTGCGCGATTCTCCCAGCAGACACAGCAAAGCCAAACAAACCGGGACTGAGAGACAGGTCGGATCCATCTGGACTCCTTCAACATGTTCTCCATGTAAACCACCAACTCACATCCTCCTTCTGCGCGCCGTTCACCCCCACTTTCGCTTTCACACATGCATTCGGTTTCTAAACCGGAGAGACGAGCTTCTCTCTCTCTCTCTCTGTCTCGCTCACGCTCACTCTGATTGGTCGGTAGGAGCGGCCTCGCTCTCCTTCCCCCTTGCAGAAGTCCACGTTCGTGAACAGAAACGGACAGGAAAGCAATTTCATCAAATGTTCATTCATATAAATATGTCACAGGGACAGAACAAATGAGCATATAAAAATACTGATTCACCACGCAAAAGAGAGTAATCAAATAATTAAAAAAAACCCACTTTTTTTAACTAGTAAAATGATCGAACAACACGAACGAATAAATAAAATAAACAACAAATGGCCAAATTACTGAATAGAAAAACAATTAAATACCCACAAATGTATTGAACTCTCTAGATCAAAAGCATTTTTCTTACAGTGTTTGTATTTTGGTTAATGTTTTTATTGACTCAGTGTAAATGACAAAAAATTTATTCAACTTCCAACGGTCCATCTTCCTAAAGTTCATAAAGTTTCATTTAAAAATCAGGTGAAATGCCCAAAGACATCAGCTAAATCAGGATGCATTCTGGGAATCCTTAGGAAATTTTATGAAATTTTATCCAGCAGATCTGGAATAAAGAGGATTTCAAAGGGAAATTTAAAATGCCATCGAATAAAGTAGGGAAGGTTCTGACAATTTTTAAACGCATTTCTTTACCATTGTAAAATGGCCATTTAATGTATCTAAATGCTCGAAATAACTCTGTGTATTTTAAATCTATTACCAACTAATTTAACGGCGTTTAATGGATTAATTTAATTTTCCAAGGGACTTTCGGGACATCGCCGAAAGCATTTCGGTCTTCCAGTCGCTAGATGGCGACAGAGTGCAGCGTTTGCACAAATGTCGTTGGCTGTCGCGCTTAGTTTTGTTGTTTTGCCGCTGCTTGTGTTTCCGCCTGCGAAGCGAGGGGAGAATGTCCTATTAAACCACTTTCTTCTACATCATACATAGTTATATTAATTTATGTCCAGATTCTTTTAACATAGGTAGGCTAAAAGTTGCTGTATTACTGAAAATAATGTAATGGTTCTGTTTTGTAAGACATTTTGTTAAGGGCAGACCGCCTGCTCAGTCCAGTCAGCTAGTAAGCTAACTTAAATTAGCTAGTTTCTCTTGATTCATTAGTGTTCATTCATTTACAGGCGAGACGTGATTTAGAGATTCTCATGCATTACATAAACAAACTCCAGGGTTACACAATATTATGTGAACCAGTTTTGCTCTATTGCTATCGCTGCCGATATTTCGTCTGACCCATGTAGCTGTTGCAGTCTGTCTCAGTGGAGATAAATGCTGTGTTTGTTTTTGTGTTTAGGCTTCCAGAAAGACTGACAGACAGGATGTCACTGTACGATGATCTGGGTGTAGCGGCCAGTGACACCAAGACCGAAGGCTGGTCCAAGAACTTCAAACTGCTTCAGTCCCAGCTGAAGGTGAAGAAGGCGGCACTGACCCAGGCCAAGGTAGGCGCACATGGCTATATTACTCTAAACAAGTAAACACTGCACAGCATAACTGGTCTGACTTAATGATATATAGACTGGGATAGATTAAAATACAGGAACACTGGATTCTTGCTCCACAAGAGAACTATACACTAAGTAGAACTATACATTAAATGTGTAAAATAATAATATATGAGACGCTGGTATGGTAAAAGCATAGAAATCGGGTGGACACAAGACATATAAATAAGCATGTAATTATTGTCCAAATGTACAAATGCTTGCCAAATGCACATGCGTTCAAAAACCCTGACATGTTTAACATTCTGACTGCCTGTGCCTGAGTCAGCATGCACAATTGGAGAAGCTTTGATATTGCTGAGCCTAATTTTTGATTTGTTATATTTTGGCAATTGATAGGACATAAATACAGAAACAACATAAGATTATAAGCACTAAACAAAATAATTACATATTATGACATACTAAGGTAAATCTGTGAGGCCTTATGAATAGGCATGTGTTTGCTGATTGTGTGTAGACCCAACGGATGAAGCAGACCACTGTCTTGGCTCCTGTCATTGACCTGAAGAGAGGAGCCTCCAGTGACGAGCGACAGATCATAGACACACCACCACATGCTGCTGCTGGGCTCAAAGTTGGTTTATTTAACATCCTGTCTCAGTTTTATGGGTGTACGTCGCTTTGGATAAAAGCGTCTGCTAAATGCGAATTGTAATTGTGTAGTTGCTGATCAAACATCTACTGGTGTTTTTATGTATTTATAATGAAAATCTATATGGCTGTGTTGAAACCGTCAGGACTCAGTATCCAGTAGTTTCTCCTCTGGCGATGTACTGATCCCTCTGGCAGACGAGTATGATCCGATGTTCCCCAATGACTATGAGAAGGTGGTGAAGCGACACAGAGAGGAGCGACAGAAGCAGCGGGAGCAGCAACGACAGAAGGAGATTGAGGAGCGAGAAAAGTAGGGCCATGGATTTAACACTCAAACGTATACAAACATAGGTCTGCTACACAATTAAAACAAGTGAAAGAGTCCAATTTACTCCAGACAATGACAACGCAACAAAGGGAAAGACAAAGAATGCAGAAAATTATTTTTTACAGTTGTACTAGATGTATAAATATTCTCATTACAGTAGCAATTAGAATACAGAAGTATGTACATATCATCAGAGTATAAAAGTAGAAAATAATTTAAATCGAGCGATAACAAATGAATAACATTTTTATTAAGAAAAGGTACTAAGAGACGTATCAGGGCCTTTCTTCTGATATGTCTTTCAGAGTTGTAATAAGCATCTTTTTGAATCCACTGCTGTCTGCTATTGGTTGTTTTTGGTGCTCTGTATGAAGTATTATTTTGTAAGAGAGAAATCCTGCATCAGGAAGAACGTACTTTGCCAGATCCTTACTGCATGGCATTTTAAACTTTGAACTTTGATTTATTGTGTAATTTTGTATTTCATGTGTTTTTGTTTTTGTAGAAAGAGGAAGGATCGGCACGAGGGTGGAGCTCCCAGTGGATTCTCTCGGTTCCCGGCAGCAGAGGGTGACTCTGACGAGGACGAGGACTATGAGAAAGAGCGAAGGAAACGAAGTGTGTACTTTTCTTCCTTCCCTGACTTGCATTTAAAGCCTCTTAGAGTTTTTTGTTCATGGTTCACTTATACAGCTGTCAGCTTCTGTGGTTTCCTAGTGATACGTATGACAATTTTTTTCCCTTGTCCTTACTTGAACTTGCTTTTCTTTCTCTCAGGTATGGGTGGGGCAGCCATTGCTCCCCCTTCATCGCTTGTTGACAGAGATGGTGAGTGGTGGTTTTGATGTGCCAGCCTTTGTACATTTAATTTGTATGTCTCTGGACATACGTAGAACATTTATGTAGAGAAACATTGTTGAACATTGGTTTTCCTTTCTTTTTAAAACTTGCTCTGCATACAGTACATCCACATATCCTATATATTACTGCAAAACAACAACAGCAGCCTATGATATTTAGATTCTTTTGCATAGTAGAATGTGAGGTTGAAGTCCTTGAGTATGGAACCTTCACAAGTTTAATATGTCAGACTTGATTCACAATAAACAGGAGGAAAATCTACCTGAACCTGATGTATAAAAGAAAGAAGAATAAAAGAAAAAAAGATCTGCCTCAAGCAAGTCAGAAGCAATCTGGAATAGACCCCAGGGTATTCAGAACCAAACTAAATGATGACAACCCAAGGAGACACAGCAGGGGTTGACAACAGTAGCAGTGAGCATCCTTAGGACAGGCCACTTTTTCTCTGGCAATGATTATGATGCACTAGTTCTCAGCTGGTACGGTGTCTGTCTGGAACAACTCGGGTAAAAGACATATATAAGACACACACCTAAGACCAGAAGACCCAATTAGATTAACAATTTGGGTCTTGGTATTTTGGTATTTGGGACCCTGGAATGTCTTGATTGCAGCTCTGTGGTGATTATTTAATGTTCGTTTAGCAATGCATATCCAGAAGAGGGCACCATTTCCCACAACTAAGATGTTGAAGCGTCTTGATAGCTGGCTGTAAATCACAGGGCATGAAAAAAATGGCATGGTTCTTGGTAAAACTACTGTTTAGATTCTCCAATCCAAGTAATAGGTTTTGAGCAGCACAACCCCATTGAAGTTGAACCGTAACTCTGAATTAGTCAAATTAATTCCTCTTAAGTGCAGCTCTACATGTCAGTAATGTTTGTGTTTTATACGACAGGCTCCTCTTCCTACTCTTATGAGGATGAAAGTCGTCCTGCACGAGGCTCAAAGGCTGCCATCCCTCCACCTATTTTTGAGGACTCAGATAGACCACGCTCACCACCTGGACCCACAAGCTCCTTCTTGGCCAATATGGGGTGGGACACACATACACACGCGCACACACACCCACTAACAAACCTACTGTACACACATATAATACAATGTTATTATAAATTCCTATGACATGGATGAGCCAGTTTGCCCCAAGTAATTTTCCTGTCTGTTTTTATTTCTGTCCATTCGTAGAGGCACAGTGGCCCATAAGATCATGCAGAAATATGGCTTCAAAGAAGGCCAGGGCTTGGGGAAGCATGAACAGGGCCTGAGCACAGCGTTGTCTGTGGAGAAGACCAGCAAGAGAGGCGGGAAGATCATTATAGGAGACGCTGCAGAAAAACGTAACTATGCATCTGTTTTTTCATTCAAGTTCTCTCTTTTTCTCCATCACTGTTTCATTATGAAAAGACATATACACAAGTGTTTTCCCATGCTGTCTCTGACTGAGGAAGAACAGCAGGAATGGATGAAGCATATGGATCCCTTCACTGCTTGATGCTGTGCTCTCTGTCTGTGTTGGGTTATTCCCTTTTCCACATGTTTCGCTTTCATCTGTGCGATCAGATAACAGACACAGAATTCCATTCTGTTTACATATTATCCATTCAGATGTTATTTTTATCTGTCAGTATAAAAACTGTATGCTTGTGCTGTCTGCATAGCTGAAGTCCATGTTTTGTAGATGTTGTTGAGGTTTCTTTCCAAGTGATGTTTTGCTGTTGTCGTTTCCTTCCACAAGTGCTTATTTCACACCCATTCCTGCTAGCCAACTCATTAGAATCTTTGTAGCACTGGTTAGCTGGTTTACTCTGATTTGGTGTGTGCATCTCTGGACTTTTTCATTGTAAGAATGTGTGTGTGCGTGTGTGTATGTGTCTGTGTGCGTGTGTGTAAACGAGTAGCAGGTTGCAGCCAATCGGGCACCGCTGAAACTTCAGGCATAGCCTCTGCAGGTTGGCCTCCACTCCCATTTTACCTCTCCCATGTCCCACAGTGCTGCATCATACTTTTGTTGGATTAAATATGCATGTGTGCGCATGAATTTTTGTCTGTTTGCATACATCTGGCTTATTCAAAGTCAAATTTCAGATTGAAAATAGAAATTTATATCTGTAAACACCTTAGTAGCTCACTAAGCCTTTTGTTTGAGTTGCTGTTTGTTTGGCTGACTTGGTACTCTGTGAATTAGTTTTTCAATAGTTTTCCATTGCATCCTTAGTCCATTTAGCACACCAATCAACATGTCAAAATGATAGCATCAACCTATACATATTTTTCTGTCTGACAGTGAATTTAGCCTATTCTGAATCTGGCCTATGTTTACAGAATCAAAACATATTTTCTAATGCATGGTATCATTTTGTTTTAGCCCAAGAGGATCTACAGTCCTCCTCTTATGTTCTAAAGTTGTTCTGATCTGCATCTGTTAAGCCACTGTTTTTCAAATCCTCAATATCAAACAACAGTAAAATCACAGATAGTCAGACAATTTCAAAAGTCACCAAGTTCAGATTTTAGTGCTGCGGAAACATGAAAATTTTCACTTTCCTCCAATGATTTTTATTAAAAAAATATGAGAATATTTACTGTAGAATTTCATGTGATATGTGAATAAAAACACATATGGTTACACTAAGTATGCTTTATGTTTAGGAAATCTAAAGTCTGTCAGCGTGTTAGAACATAATGCACATAAATACCAATGGTGGAATTATTTTTTTATAAAGAATAACACGTTGCTGTCACTGAGAATGTGGTACTCAAGTGTGCTGCTAGCTGGATGCATGTTGATGCTATGATGATGTGATCTGACCTCTATTGCACATGACTATCACTGGAAAATTGCAGTTTGAAAGTCACTGGAATTTGGTTTGCAAACGAAAGCCAGCTGCTGCTTGTTTTATCTTGCCTGTTGTATCTTTTATTCCTTTAGGTACAATGGTAATACAAGAAACAGTTGCATTCTTATGTGAAAAGCAAATGTTTCCATTCAGCTTTATGTTAGTGTCATAACACCTCTCCAGTTTATTAAAACATTCAGCCTTATGAAAGTATTATTTTTGTGATTTTGTGGTAAAGCACTCTTTATTTTTAGATGCTTTGTAGTGCAACAATAGGCTTGTTTTTGGAAGTAGTTATGTTTCAAAAGCAGTAGTTGGTATCCCAGCTCTACAAACTCAAATTACTATTCCAAAAGTATTGGTTTTTAAGACTCATCTTGAACAACACAAAACAGTAAAATTGCTCCCTCTAACTGCTTTGGAGAAATAACACAAATGACCTTTGTCTCTGTATTTTATTTTATTTTATTTTTTATGTCACTAGCGGACACATCCAAAAAGTCAGAGGCCAATCCGCTCACAGAGATCCTCAAAAACCCAACCAAAGTGGTGCTGCTGAGGGTAAGATATGTCTGCATTCAGACCCCTAAATCACAATAACATGAAAATATGTATATGTCCTAGTTGAGCTTTGTTGTAAACAAGAAAGCAAAAGTCAAAACCGTAGAAAACTGCATTTGGGGCACCAAGGATCACAAAACATTTATTCTTTCTGTATCACAGATGTCCATTCATTCAGTACGCACCCCCTTGTAGCATTTCCCCCGTGCAAACAAGTGTTAGCATGTGTGTTTGTTTTGTAGAACATGGTGGGTCGAGGAGAGGTGGATGAAGACCTTGAGGGAGAGACGAAAGAAGAGTGTGAGAAATATGGCAAAGTGGTGAAATGTGTTATATTTGAGGTGAGAGAAAGGTTACCGAGCTCTGTTGGCATTATGGATTATGGTAGGAATTCATTTTCAAATCTGTGATACACACTCGCTCTTTTCTCAGATTGCAGATGTGCCAGATGATGAAGCAGTCAGGATATTTCTGGAGTTTGAGAGGGTGGAGTCAGCCATCAAAGGTCAGTATGATTTCTTATGATGGTTTTGGTTCTTCCATCTCCTGAATCTGTACTGGGAGGAAACCTCTCCTGATAGTTTTTAGATATATTCAAATATATTTTGAAGTCTGAACACACTGGAACCAATAATTTAACCAATAAGCAGTAACAATTTCTAACATTTCAGCCCTGATAGATTGTAAGTGTTCAGAAGAACTCTGAATTTAATATCTTGAACAGGTGTGTTCTTCAAACAAAACTGTACCGAGCAGTTTTTATTGCAGGGTATTTTGGCGTATTGTAGCTTAATAATTTTGTTCTTTCTACAAAGACTCCCGGGTCACGTCATTTACATGTCACAGGAAGCTCAGCAGACCCATTTCCAGTCCTTTGTTGACATGCCAGAGCGTTTTTTTTCGGTGACACCTGAATGCAGAAAAATAATCATCTTCCACATTTCTGTTGAAGAGATGAATTTGGGTCACTGCAAGTTCAGATGTGTAAGCTGACTCTCTTTTTGAGATCAACCTTATATAATTGCACGACTTCTATCCCGCCATTGCATAAGTGTGCTATAAATGTGGATAAAAGTATGTCCACTTTTAAATATGGTGGCCCAGATTAGAAAGAAGGTGCAATTTCACGCAATTTCCTTGGGGTGTTACATCACACCTGGCCCAGCAACAAGTTGGTACCAGAAGAACCGTGCTTACATCACAGCTGTCTGAAAGCAGGACAGAAACTAAAACTTGTGTGATACCAAGATCCATCGAGCCAGTCTTTTACATCATCGAAATGAGAACGGTTAAAAATCTTACTCAAACAGCACTAAACTGATTTGAAACACCTGTATAATTTCCTTTGGGAGGGATATAATGTTTGGTCCACTTATCATTTAAGTGTGCATTTGTGTGTGCATTACAATGAAATATTATGTTCTGCACCGCTTATCTATGTAAACTAAGTGGAAAAAATACAAGAAAACACTCGTACGTTAAAACAACTTCAATAAAGTTGAATCACCAGCCAAAAATAGGAATGTTTTACAAACAGACACTGTTTAACTAATCCAGTTGATGTGTGGTTTGTTTGTGGACCAGTGGACTTTCAGTCCAATTCTGGTCTGTAGTCATTTGTTCCACCAACACTTAGAAGTTGATATTGAAAGCATACTAAGTTCAATAGACATTAAGAAATTGCAGTAATGGGTGAAAGATGACACCAAAATAATGTGCAAAACGCATGCAGATTTTGATCCGGCAGGTGATGTGGAAGACCAGGGAAGAAATAATATCAATTTGTCTGAAGAATTTGGACTGAAGAATGTACCATCTCAGCATTAATCCAATAAACACACAACCTCTCTCCCTCTCTCTCTCTCTCTCTCTGTTCAGCCGTGGTGGATCTGAACGGACGGTACTTTGGTGGACGAGTCGTCAAGGCATGCTTCTACAACCTAGACAAGTTTCGTGTGTTGGACCTTGGCGAGCAGGTCTGATGCCAACCTAGGATGGCAAAATGGACAAAACACGCCGTATGCCCCTATTTGTACATAAACCGTTTTATAATTCTTCAGCATCAGTGTAGAATGTGTGGATACAGAGATGAGTCCACATGGCAGAATATTGTTTTGGTTTTCTGTGATGAAAAATATGTTTATGTCAAAATAAATACTTAAAATTATATGCACTATACTGACATCTTTGTTAATTCATGATTAACAAATGGAATCAAACTGGATCAAAGATTAGTCATATTCAAATTTGTGATGGTTATAAAACGCTCAAGATCTGCTTGGTCATGCTGACTGGCTTGAGCAGCCACAACAGATATTTCATTCTGCTATAAATACATTCTTGCAAAGTCGTAACTTATGCTGGATGAAACTCGCTCACATCCTCCTCTAGACAGGCTGCTATTATACAAGAAGCTGGTTTCCTTTAAATGTTGTCTGATGTAAGACATGTTCCACAATAGGTTTCAAAAACCCCAGGGGCTCACTTGTCTTAACTTAGCCCAGGATGATGAGCAGCCTCAGCCTCATTGAAACCTTACGTAAGCGCGGTGGAGGCCTCGGCGGGTCCAGTGAAAGGCGTAATCACGGATCCCAGTAGAGATGGGTTTATTCAGATTAGAGATCAGGCTGCGGCGTGAAACCAATTCTAGAGAGGCATTTTCACTTCAGGGCTGTCGGGCTCTAAGGGTGAGGAGACCTGAGTGAAAGGGGAGAAACTGAGGGATAAAACCGGACGTGACCAATGGTCACCTCTGCTGATATTGTAGATGCACTGTTTTGTCATTTTTCTTCAGTAAGAATAAAAGGATGGCTCTGAAAGGATAAGAAAGGCATTCAGCAGCATTCATTCACTATGCAAATCTGAAAATTAAGAAATAAAATCAGAATCAGGTGTACTTTATTGATCCCCCAGGGGAAAATAGGTATCACTGCAGTTGCTCATGCTGAAGTAGGAAAACATACATTATACAAATAACATGCTGGTAAGATACAAAATAGCTGTAAGATAAAGTGACCGTGTGATAAAGTGTCAGTTCGAAACTGAAGTACAAATAGAAACTGAATTCATATTTGTTTGCTTTTCTGTCTTATCATAGTGCAAACAGTAAAATTAACAATACAATTATTCAAAAGCAGGTATGCACAGGTTGGTTTGGTCCACAGCAGGCATGTTGTGCGCATGCTTGGGAAAACAGGTGTGAACGTGATGGTGACTGCATGCTCTGAACGTGAACAGCAACACAGGGGGACGTGATTGGCTGTCAGGAGACTAACCTTAACCTAACCTACATACCACCATACGTGGCCCGGGAAGAGGTCAAGAAGTCACCGTGCATGTGGCTTGGAGTGGCCGTGTGGCCAGCGTGTGTTCAGTGTGAATGTGAGGGTTGACCTCAATGTGCCTGCTAGGATTCCTGAAGAAGTAAAAACGGGAACACGATGAAGTTTAAGGTGAAGAAAGGTTCACTGATAGACAATTCTGAAAATAATTATTTAAGGAAAAATATAAGAATGAAAATAGCCTTTTGAAGAGAATCTATCCCAGATTCCCATGTTCTTGTTTTCATTCAGTTGTCTAATTTGAACACACTGCTGCAACATTGCTGTGCACACTAAATGATAAACTGCCTCAGGTTTAGTGTCCTCTAAGTCACAACCCTTCTACTTCATATATGTCCGACCAGGTACATTTAAAATAACAAAAAGTAGAATACGTCTCCTTTAATAATCGACATCATCAGCAGCAGCTTTTGCTTTTACTTTTGAGATTAGCCTCAATCATACATACGTGCGTGACAGTGTGTTTGGTGATATTTTACCCTTCTAACCCAGGAAACTTTTATCGGTAATGTTCGTTTTTATAAGAGCTTCACTATCAGCGCGAACAAAAGACACAAACCAAGTCTGGTTTCACAAGAGCTCAACCATCGTTTTTCCACCTACTTTCTCACAGTAGAAATTCAAACGTGAGCAACCAATAATACTAACAATGGCTTTGTTCCATGTAATTATGCATTCACATCACCAAAGACCTGGCATTTATCTCATTAACTATTTTAGGGGACATTTAACATAAACATTATAATGCGACTGTTCCCCGCTGTCTGTCGACATAAAAGAGTTTGTCAGGCTGACTGATAAACTGAATCTATCCCATAATGTAAACAGGACATTACTTAGACTCACAATAACAATCAGGTTTCTGGGCAAAAGGTTAAAGAGACCTCAGAAAAAGACCAACATGAGGCAACTGAGGAAGTTCAGTCCGCTGTAAAACTGAAATCTCCACTACACTACTACAAACGATTCCACTGATTCCTCTTTGTTTGGCCAATCCTCATTATGAGGGCCCGTAAAAGTCAGTAAATACACAGGATGAGCATAGGGGTTTGAACTCAGGACTTTTCAGCGGTGTGGCAACGATGCTGTGTCAAAATTACTGATGTGGTAGAGTGTTGGAGGAAATGACAAAACTGGATCTTTAGTTGTGAAACAGATGAAAACAGGAGGTCACTTTAGCGAAGTATGTGATGTACAGTATGTATTTGAATTTGTTTTGTTTGTTTTTAGAGTGCAGCCTAAGGACCTTATACTGTTGAAATGTTCTATTATTGCTGAAATAACAGGCGATAAAATATTTAAGTCACGCAAAGTAGATAAAGTCAATAAATGTTTACTTATGCGCAAATTGCACAGGAGTATTGTAGATTTATGCACGTGTAGCCATATGTTCACACCCTGGTCTCACGTTTCCTTATGCGTTCTTGTTGCATCTGAACAGCCGGGCTGAATATTTTTGGTAAAAGAGAGAACACATAGGTAGGCAGTTTAACTCCACATCATTACAAATACAACCTATAGTCACACGCGGGTTTTTATAACGGTGACAACTGAATTTTGGGTGAAACAACTTGTTTTGAAATCAAGAATCATAAAAAAAACAAAAAAAACACACGTGATGTGAGTCTATGCACGTTTCTAATGGCTTACACAGTCAGTCTGATGCAAACAGCAGCGATGGAGAGAACTCTGCATCATTTAACATTGCATCATCGTGAAGAGTATGGATAGAGATGAATCATTCTCATACTAATCGTACTAAAAATCATTTCAGAGTTAGTCACCAAATTCAGTTCAGGACCGTCAATAGAGAAAACACAAAAAGCCCTAAAGTCACTGATAAATGAATTACTAATTCAGAGAAAGTTAAGGCAAACAGTTTGGGGTCACTGAAAGGACACAGAAAACTTTTCATGGTCCTTTTCACCATAGTTACCAAAATATCCTAATTTATTTCGAGATTTATGATTTTAAAACTCTTAAAACCCATCACGGTCACTCTTACTTTTCAAAAATATCAGATTTTGATGTTCCCTTAAAATCTCTTCACGGCATTATTCCACGATATTTTGGACGAATTCCCCCAGAGATCGTGGGGTTTTTGTCACAGAAGATATATAAAGATAATGTTGCAACGTCAACCTTCCGTTGTTGATGCTGCGATTAGTATTTGTACTAATTTGGTAGACACGAACGTTGTGTAAGATGTCGTATCATCTTGGTGTTCAGAGGTCAGCCACAGGGGGGCGCTGTGGCCGGCGGGAACATCAGTCACGTTGTCCGCCGGCCGGGCGGAGTTAAATAGCGGATGTGTGGCGCACACCGGCAGATTAGCAGCTCATCTCAACGCGATCAGTGTTCGCCCATAGCGGAGTCACCTCACGTCCACGCAGCGGCTCTTTTCGTGGTTTTTTTCTTTCTCCGGGATCTAAGCTACTCGGTTCCACTCAGTCCCCAAGGAATGCCCAGAGAGCTGACCCAGAACAGGATCCAAAAGATCTGGGTTCCCACCAAAGATGACAAACCGGCGCCCCGCAGAGGTAAAATCCCGCAGCGTGTCTGTCACTAATTACAATATGTACAGTTTCGATTAAATGATGACGATTCTGGCGTTCAAACTATACATTGATACGTGTAGATTTTAGAGTGTCTGTGCTTTGAAATATTAATAATAATAACATGTGTTCATCCTTACCAGGTTCTATTTAAAATTCTACTAATACGGCCATTATTCTCCCTATAAAAAATGCCACATATTGGGGATACACATAGGGAAAATCTATATTAAATAAGAAAATAAAAATATGATGTCCAGAGATCAGAGTCAAATCAGAGTGTCTGAAATTTAAAATTATTATTATCGTTGTAAGTATTTGTTTGATTATTGTATGTACTCTGCTTGGTTTACTCTGTCTAACAGTACACTCAATTATGAATGAATTTACTAATATTGAAGAGGTTAATATATCATCGAGTGGGTTTTGTTGGTGTAGACTTTGTCTGTGGTTTGAAATATGGGTTGGCTGTGTGTATTTTTTGTTTTTTTTGATTCTTTTTCTTCTGTGTGTCTTGAGTGCATGGATGCCGCCGTTCTCAGTCACTGTCTCATCAGTGTGCTTATGGATCCATGCGTTATAGCCCAATGCAACAAAATATAGACAGATCTTAGTGTCTTTCCTCATTATTGATGGATTATTAATTTACAATATATTGATTGGTACTGGGTCCTCATTAGCACGGATAACAGGACCCGGCAGTCCAACTGGAGTGTGACGAAGCTCTGGTCACCATGGTTACCTCTGTGCCTGAAACATATGTTGGGTGGGGGGGGGTCGATGCTATTGAAGCGCACAGCTTTGTGACTGGTCGGTTAGCAGCACGTGTGTATGGCGCGACCCTGATGCTGTCTGAGTCTGGACTGAGATTAGAGGCAGTACAACAGGTTAGGGGGCAAATGAGTGAGACGGAGACTGTAAATCATGGTCGCATGAAGTAAAAATTGTGTCGGTGGTTAAAGATACAATGAGAAATGAGGATTTGGTGCCATGGATCTCTGCTGCAGTTCATAGGTTATTGATGGGGGATTGTGAGTTATTGATTGTCAGTCATGGAGGGCTGCTACCTTATGCTGACTGCTCGCCACCACCTCCAGCTGCAGAATGTGGATCAAATGGTGCTCTTAGATGATCTCCGTTGTGAGCCAGTCAGACTTTGATGTGTTTCTACCTGAGGGCTGTGGAGACAGGATGAGCAATCCTGTGAGCAGGTGTGTAGATCTGAAGTCTCAGGGAGCGTTGGGAACGGGATGACTGCTGTGCCTCTTTCCTGCTGCTGAGATCAGCTCGGTGGAACAGCTGATGGAGACAGAAAAACAGCCTGCACACCTGCCAGGACTCAAGATGAAAGAAATGATAAAATTAGCACAAAAAGTGGAGGCCGGCAAAAAACTGAGGTGGTTGTTGTTGTTTTTTCAGAGTATCATTCCTTTTTCTTGATTTTCATTTTTCTGTTTACTCAGGAACTAAGTGGCATTTTTTGCATAGTTTCCATCATTTCCTCTTGATCCGAGCTTCAAAGTCCACCCACGCACTCGTGTCGGAAATCAGGGCGACGCACTGTAGCTGACCTCGCCGTATTGTATGAAAGCGGAGCGCCCGTGGGCCTCCCGTCAGAATCAAAGCGCTTTCCATCGGAAACAGTGGAGCTGAGGGCAGATATTTTTAAAGAGATGACAGACTGGTTAAAAGAGATATCCTGTGATGTTTTGCCAGCATTGTTATGGGGCACTGTTGTCATGACATTCCCTCCTCCCCACTCTGCAGCGGCCGGCGCTCCCAACTTCGCCAACCCGCCCACCGTCATCGTGATGGTCGGCCTACCGGCGCGGGGCAAGACGTACATGTCCAAAAAGC
>OMNV01027703.1:61295-92251 GCA_900303265.1 Brotula barbata | reverse complement strand
CTTGATTTAAAAAAAAAAAAAAAAAAAAAAAAAATTTAAACATGCAATGCACATGTCTTAATTAAATTATTTGAAAGCGCTGACCTAAGCATTTTTCAGTCCCATCTACAGTTTTTGTACACATCTGTCGTCTGCAGTAAAATTCTGCAGTCATGCTACAAAGAGCAATTATTTTGCACAGCTGAAGGAAATGTAATTTTTTTTTTCTTGATGTTGATGAATGAAATCTTTTCATTTCCTGTCTCATCACGGAGGGGATTTTTGCCATAGAGTGCCTGTGGTGCTTGTCCTGCTTTACAGCACGATGAGAGGCAACACGATTCACCTAATGACTCCACATATCATCTCAATATTTGATTAAATCTCTGTCTTTCTTTATTTAGCTTCAGTGCTGCAGCATATGAAGGGATTTTACTCCACAGATGGAAAGCTTTCATCTCTTTTCTTGTCTACCACACAGAAATGTCTTTATTTTTGTTATAAAAATGCGTGCTGTCAATAATACTCTGTGTAAATGTTAGTATGTATATACCAGGAGATAAGTGGAATACTGGGCGATGAATGAAGAAGCTGCTTACCTCTTAAGTGACACTTTTATTAACCTTTTTGCTTCTGATACTTGAATATTGTATTTTGTAAGAAGTATTTTATTGTACCATTTATTTATTTAGTTTAGATTTGGATGACTATATGAAGCGAAAGGCACCTTGTTTAAACCCGAGGACTGTGCATGAGATGAAAGTATGTTGTAATCATTATTTTGCATCTGCTGGACAAATAAATCCACTACACATTAATCCATAGTTGTTGGTATTTATTGTAATATTAATCACTAGCAGCAGTAGATAACCACCTAATCTCTGAGGGAATCACCGCTGGAGCCATCTTTATAACGTTTTCAAGTCTTTTTGGTTTTTTTTAAATTTTCCAAAAATGCCAAATATATCAGGAAGCATTCTGGGAAAATGCAGTGCTGGAGAAATGATGGATAATCTATCTAAAATAAGACTTAGGATAGATTTAAGATTTTTCTTTTTATCATAACTATTATAGAAATCATTTAATACTTTTCTATGTGGAATAACCTATATTGTTATTATGATTATTGTTATTATTATTTGTAATACTCAGGAGCTCAACAACCACGATGAACCTATAAATGTTACTGAGTCACACATCCACATTCTGTTCAGTTGGTGCTTCGAATGAGTGAGTGTGTGACACTAATAAGCCTTTAACAGCTACCACGAGATGTCCAAAGATCACACTGACGGAGGACATTTTCAAAATTCTGTCCACCTTTAGTGTGTCCACATTTCATGCTAGACTACAAAGTACCCACCCTGTTCCAACAGCCCTCGTGACTCAGGTGCTCCATGAGTCACACTGACTGATGGGGTTCCTAACAGGTTTATCATGATAGGGTGCATTCAGGCAGCTGTTGTGAAAGTAGATGAAATAAAAGACTGTCCTCTCCTCCATAATGAGAGGGCACAACCGGAACATGTAGTGAGAAACCAGAAATTCAGCTTACATATTTATACGTGCCCTAACAAGGGGCTGCTTTTGTGCTTTGGAGGGCAATAATTTGTACACTGTAAAGTAAAATATCAAAATAGGTTCTTACAAGAGTTGACTGATAAGTTCTGTGCCCGGCACGTATACAAAGCAAGGTTGTCCAGGTTGACTTTGCAAATCAAATGGGTTCATTTGTGCCTCAGCTTTGGGACGTGCGTGTCATAATTGCTCTGCAGGGCCGGCCCAACACAGAGCTTAGCCATCATGTACACATAATGTACTTCCTGGCACTTATACATGAGTAGGGATTTGAAGTAGTCCTTAACTCACCTAATTTGCCCCCCTAATCCTTTCCAAATGGAATTGTTGTGTTTATCGTACTGATGACATTAACACACGAGGAAGGGGGGCACGCCTGTTGTTATTTGGTTACTAAAACAGCCAATCTGGATGCTGTATGTACCAACTCAGTTTAAGTTCTCTCTCTCATGCACCCTCACACACACACACACCCACACGCACTGAATTTGTCAATCAAATGTGGTATTTCCTGCAGCGTTGCATCCTGGGTAGGTGAGTGTCTTGGCTTAAGTTGGTCATCCTCTGCGCAGAGTGCCTATGTGACTGCTGTCAGGTTCACCGCTTACCAGCCTGCCACATACACACACTCCCACACTGACTCACTTGCCAGTGTGACGCCCTACAGGTTCATCATTCTTCAGTCTTCATGCACACATACACACACACACACACACATGCATACACAGACATGAATCCTCCTCGTCTCATTTTCAGGGGTTTTTGCATGCTACAAAATGCTGTAAATGAAACTGCAGTCTAAGAGTAGACGTGCCTGCGGCCTGGCATTGATGCAGATGGTTACGTTGTGTGTGTGTGTGTGTGTCTCTGTGTGTGTCTGTAATCCCTGTGGGAGAGCAGAGCTGCTGTGTCAGGCATATGAATGGTACATGGAGTTAACAAGCAGCGCTAAGCCAGCAGCTCCACAAATAGCAGCCTAATGCTGCGCTGACAAAGGGCTCTGACTGTTCCCAATCACACAGGGTGAAGAAATACAAAGAGCTTAATGCACACAGGTCTGCTCAGTAAGTGAAGTCATCCAACAGGACAGTCTGCCAATCTTACTGCAAGTCATCCGTTCCAAAGGTGTGCGTCGGACTTTATGCCCAAACCTGCATGTGTGCCTAATCGCCACGACTGCAGCCCATCATCAGTCAGAGAGTAACGTATTTAAGCTGCTTTAGTGCAGGCAGCAGGCCCATCCTCTACCTGGATACACGCACAGAGCTTAGGGAGGAACTGAAAAGATGTTCATGTGTTTTGGTTACTTAAGTTTATAAAAAGTCTACATCACTTCCTCCTCTGTATGTAGCTGCTTGTGGTTGAGATTCCACCGCCATGTTACAGTCCGTACATCGGTGTGTATTTTTCCACATCTGGATCCAGGCCTACATGGTGCTGTTGTCTCCCTGTCTCTTCCTGCCTCTGTCCCTGTCATGACTTGGCAGCTCGTCCTTCTCTTCCCGATTATTTTTTATTTTTCTATCTGGTCACATGACCCTGCTCTCTGCGAACCCTGAGTAATCCTGCCTAATGTACCCATCAAATATTGAGTACATCCATCCATCCATGCATTATCTATCCTGCTTATCCGTGTCAGGGTCACAGTATGGTGCCTCTGAGGTGATACTTGTTTCAATAAAACAATAAAATAATAATCATCAAAACCACGGATGTTGAAATATACATAGTTCTGCAATGATGCACACAAAGATCCATACGGATACATACAGTACAAAACGTACACTCATGGAGAACACACCCGGTGGAAAGATACTGTTGTGTCTGACTTGCGCCAGTGTCAGTAAACACTCCTTTATGACTTAATGGCTGTATGATATCAGTCAGTTCACAAAGCCTTTATCAAACATTTCAGTCTCCCTACAAGGACAACGTTCCACATTCCCGTCAGGCTCTTTGCAGCGGAAGTTCACGGGTTCTTTTCTGACACACAATGAGTCAAACAGACAGTAAAGTAATATCCTATGTGTTTGTCATAAAAAAAAAAACCATAACATAAGAGACAGTGATGTCAATTCTCAGCAGAAAAGCCAAACAAAAGTGGCTGAATTCTGCCTCAGCAGCAATCACCAAAGTACTTTAGAGCAAGAACCTTGAGTTTTTGATTTGTGTTTTACGAAGCGGGCTCTCCCTCGTCTGTGGGTGAAAGTCGTCTCTCTCTTGGAACGAGATTGTGCCGTAAGAGGAGAGGAGAAGTCACCGAGTGAGCTTTGAATGAAGCAGAGTAGATTAAACGGGCCGCGTGTTATCCACGATTACACGGCCACTGAAACTAAAACCTGTTTACGTGAGCCTAAGCAAGAACATGATGCTGCAGGGCACAAAACCATCTCATTACTTAGCCAGTTTGACTTTGTACAGATTCACTAGCTAATTGTTCTTCCAACAAGATATAGTCTATATTATATATATGTTAAGAGCAAATAGAGTGTAGCAAAGAAAAACTACAGTTTATAAATAAATACTGCAAGCAAATGACTACATAATGAAACTCCCTATTGTATTTTGTATGAGAAACGTTGGACGTATACAATATATTGACAAATGAAGGATTAATGAATAAATGTGATGAGGAAGAATGATGGTGGAGGGTTTTGTTTTGACTTGATAGTGGGACCTGGTTTCTCTTATGCTTCAGTCAGAAGGAAACACAGGAATTAATTAAACTTCCTCTTATCATGCACACTCTGTCATCTTTCTCCTTCGCTGTCCTTCACATGATCGCATAGAAAAACCCCTCTCTAGAAAAAGGAGAAGAAGAACAACAATAGAGTTCAAACAGATCATGCTTTGTGTTTGTTATTATCTAAAATTCTTATTCATGTCCACAAAAAGTTGAATTTGATTCAGTTTCCAGTTTGTTTTTGGTGTTTGTTTTGGCATGAAACGTGTGTGTGTGCACATGGTGCTGCAGCACACATGGCAATTGGACATAGCTGTGTCTAATTGCCCGATCTGCAGTTGATGAACCAATAAGTTTCTGTCTCTGTTCAAGCTGTTATTCTTTTGTATTTTTTGTGGAACACAATTTATTATTTTCCTTTTAAGTTCTATCGGTTTATGAATAAATGTTTGGTTACCCTATGAAGGTGAGGAGTGAGGAAGTGAGAGATCATAGAAGCAACAACAAGAAAAAGTGGTGGTGTTAGCATGCCAGTTTATCTTATAAAATAAACAGATTTATGATGAACGAAGAAAAAAAAAGCAGAAAACTGGGATAGCAAGTTTTTTTTTCCACAAATGTAGAAGATGAGGGCATGTGCTTCGTCTGTGGTAGCAGCGTGTCTGCGGGTAAGAGATGCAGCGTCGCGTCACTCAGGTCTCACAGACAGAGTACGGTGAAGCAGAAACCAAGAACTGGAAGACGATCTAAAGTTGTCAGTCCGGCGTGACCTCGGACAGGTCCCTCCACCCGAGAGCCCGTGGGACTCACGGTGCTTTCTGGATGACAACATCTTGTTACTTCTCATACGTCAGTGACAGCGTCTGCTGTATACAGTATGCAGCAAAAGTCTTGGTCCACCACTATGAAACCTGGTGTAATGGACCTTTTTCCCAGCAGACATTCTGACAGTAAATAGAGATGAAAGTAGGACAAACACAAGTGTTAGCAATGACATTAATTAGGGCTCCACTCCATTTAGGTTGAAGGAGGTTCCAAGGGAGGTCACACTAAATCCTTGACACTTTAGCCTGATTTTTCACTGTTTCTTCTGGTTGTAGTCTAGCAAAGAGATAGATAGCATTGCTAAAACAACAAATCTAATGGTGGCCCAAGACTTTTGCGCAGTACTGTTTTATATGTGCAACGGCACCAATTTAGGCAAACAAAGCTGAAAGCGATTAGGTAATCATGGCAACTATTAGTGTGTTGTTGGAGTGCGTTGTGAAGTGATACCTCCAGCCTGATGATGTCATCATTCATCATTTACCTGTGCTGCTGTGTATGGAGGGATGAGTGTCGTCACTGTCTAATTGTCAGTGTTCCAGATTGTCTAGGTCGGAATGTGCTGACGTCAGCTTTTCACTTTTTGGACTACGTGATCAGTACTTGAGGTTCAGAAAAGCAGGTAGGTCAGATATAGGTGTCTTGGCATCAGACCGTAAGAGTCATTCATGTTCTCCTCTTGATGTTATTAGAGGACAGCAGATTAGCTCCTGTTATGCCGCTGTCCCAACTCGTCTCAAAGCCTCATCAAGTTAATGAGTTTGTCTTACAGCAGCTGACTAATGGGATTGTGCCATTCTGCTGTCAGGCCAAAAACAGTTTCGGAGAGATGAGGCAACTAACAGAGCATGGAAATGAAACGAAAGGAAAGGGGACGGATGGAGAAAGTGGAGGAAGCCACAAGACTGGTGAAGGGAAACACATGTGGGGGGAAAAAAATCCCAAGACTCAATGTGAGCAAAGTCACGTCCACCTGAACACACCCCACCCCTAAGCCACGCCTCCACTTCTCACCCCACCCTTCATCTTTCTGGTCCTTTACCCCCTCTTTTTTCGTCTCCCACTAAGTGAATAATTCATCCCACTGTGTGATGTGCAGAGTCTCACGTACTCCATGGCAGGACAGAAAAAGAACTGCTGGACAAATTCCACCAGTGGGTCGGGACAAAAGCAAGAGCGGCGAAGATGGTGAGATGTTCAGACACCTAGGCTGCAGTATGTACACACCGGCTCTCTGTAGTCCATAGTCCTCTCTGAAATGAGGGACCGTGATGAAGCACAATCCAAATGGGATTAGGCAATGTGGAGTCAGACCGTATGAACTGAATTCATTTCATGTCTGACTCCAAGTCACACTTTACTATATATATACAGATTATATAACATCATTTTATGCAGATGCTATATAATCTGTGTCCTTCACTTTACACCATGCATTAACCTGATCATGAAAAACTCATGTTAAGGCAGGATGTAAATGGTTGCAGAATGAAACATTTTGAGATCAAATTCACCCACAAATTGAAACTATCTCCACTCTTGCTTTCACTAGTTATTGTTAATTTTGTAAACTGATGAAGATCGTCAACAGGAGAGGAGAAAAGACGCTTTCCAATGGTGTTGAAGCCACATATCCGATCAAACGCTGCAAGAATTCAATGTGGTTCCATGGTAGCACAGGGAAGTCTGTGAATCTGAGCCGGTGTGTAACGTGTTACAATCCTGGCACTGTGAGACGGTCAAGCTCCTGGCAGCCCGGTCCAGGTCCGACACATAAAGCATAAAGCGTTCTGTACAGAGCGGGGAAATATAAAAATGTGTCATAAAGATCCTGAAAAACTCAAATTACATCAACTTGGGGCTTCCCAGCTACACTAACATAGACCTCTATAACACATCTGCCACTGCACATGATCAGTCAACACGCATGCTTAGACTGTGTGTGTGTGTGTGTGTGTGTGCGTGTGCGTGTGTGTGTGTAGCTGATTCTACAGTGTGAGGAAAAAAAATGAAGCTCAGGATGATGATGATGTCAGTCTGAAGAAACACGTGATCATTGGTCTAATGTAAGACACATGACCTTGACCTGGGCTCTACATGCAGTTAGACCCACAATCTATAACACGACAAAACTGTTCATCCAGGTACACACAAAGGTAACGATGCACCACCGGGGCCTACACACGCTCCCCACAGGGGATCATGTGACTTGTGGGTCTAAGCGTGGGCAGGAGCACAGAGTGTGGTCGACGAGAGGAAAAACACTGGAATGAAGCGCATTTGCCACCGCACCACTTGTGACCCAGACAGGCAGATTGATGTTTCCTCAGTGTGAGGGTTCATTGATTCCGAATGAGCCGTTGTCGTTGTGTTTGTGCGTCCGTGCGTGCGGTTGTGTGTGCGTGTCTTTTGTGTTAAGCCCATAGCAGAGTGCTGGTTGAGGCCAAGTTCAACCCCTCACGATTATATGACATGCAGATTCACTGTTGAAGAGGATGACGTCTTAAAATTTCAAATAAATGGATTTTGAGATAATGAAGTAATTTTGGAGCTCAAAATTTTTAAAATAAATAGAGAATTTGGTTGGCTGCTCTTCAACAAACTGTAGGAAGAAAAGACAGAGAGAGATGGGCCACAGCACAGGCCAGACAGACTCCACCAGACCGCCTCAAGGATTTGTGGGTAAGATTTCCTCCGTTTATTTACACAATCCCCGTGACCCACGCTGACCCCCATTTGTTTCTGGCGCCCAGCATCAAAGATGAAAATCCTCATGTTGATGTTTTTCTCTTACAAACCAGTCACATTGTTCTGAATTACAATGCGTTGGGATAGCGGAGGAAGTGCCACATGTGAGGGAGTGTGTGACCCCCCTGACGGCCTGCAGGTTTGGCTTTATCAGTTTCCATAGGAGCTGAAGTAAGAGATGAATACCGATTCTTTTGCAACATGTTGGTAGAGAACTGAATGTTTGAACTATTCAGGCAAGTTCCCAGTTTGGCAACATGGCACTTCTGCTATTTTAATAGAAAATGAAGAAATCTCAGCTGACGTCCAGCGTGACCTTGGGTTCGTTTACGAGCTCTTTCTCATCTCTGATGGCCGGAGAAAAACCTGGCTTTCATCGTGTTTGGTTGTAAGCAAGCAGGTCAAACCCGTGGTTCACACACTGCACGTCGGCTTCTGTTTGTTCCGTTTTACACGTGACTACATCTGGATGCCAGTGATTAGCGTTAGCGTTAGCAGAATTCACCACTCCTGTGTTATTCTGGGTTACAGAATGTCCGGATGAGTCAACCTGAGGTCTAATCTCACTTTTTTGCAGGCGGTACAGTTCTGCCTACCACACATTTCACAAACATTTTCCTGTGAAATTCTTTGACATTTCTGCCATGCCTGCGAAGAGTAAATGCATGATGACATGACAGTAAAACGGGAAATGAAAATCGTAATACCAAGAATAATATTAGCAAATAATGAGAATCAGCAGAAAAAGAGGAAGAAGAAGATGAAGCGATGAAGAACAAACCACCTTTCCAAAGCTGTCAGTACCTTTAAATCTGTGTGTTGGTCTGTATTGTGTGGTGCGTGGCACTCAGTGTTGTGTTTGGAATGATTGCAGGTTGGTGTGTGATGACAACACTGAGTCACACGTGAATGTTTGTGTCTGCTCTGGGAAGACGTTTCTAATGGCAGCCAGTGCTCTGACATCATCATCATCACCCTCGAATCACTGGGGAATCATAGTGAGTCACTTATCACTTTTGGTTTATTTATAGAAAGTTCATGGAACCTGTAATTACCAACTACTGAAAATACCCATTTCTCCTTTGAGATAAAAAGTACAAAAATAAGAGCAAAACAAAACTGGAAGTCTGAAAATCAAAGGGATGTGTGACGTGCAGGTTCCCAGTGGGTTTTGATCGGATTCTGCTCCAGATCTGAAATTGCATTTTGGTCAGAATGTGGACTGCAGTCCACAAATTGAGGATGTGGACTTTACAGACATACAGTATGTTCATGTATCCCAGCATCAATATGAGAATTGACCATACAAAGCGTTCCTCCAACAATACAGAGGAAGTGTTTCCAAGACGACATCACATTTTCATCAGCTGATTTACGGGAAAGAACCGGAGAGGGAGAATTACTTTCATTATGAAGGATTCTGTCTGTGACTGTCCAGAGAGGAAGAAGATGTCCAAAAATAACCGCTGTAACGTTCCAGGTGAAACTAGACTCTGTCCGCTCTGTGTGACTATTTTGATTTTGGAAATGACCTGCGTTGCATGTAGTTATTTATATACTTATTTATATACTTTCATTATTTTGCTGTTAAAAAAGATTTTTCTCCCTCTTTTCAAAGTACTTCTTAGTATGTATACATTAGTAGACATATTACACAGCAGGATGGTGTTTGACGCAGTAAAGTATATCTGTTTAGACAGGGAGCGGCCAAACACACTGGTCATGTTAAGGCGTACGCTATTTCCACCTTATCTCAGACACTTGTAATACAGTAGGTGTGTGTACGTGTTGGTATGAGTGTGTGTGTGCGTGCGTGTCTGCTGGAGGGATCCTGCTTAATCTGGCTGCACCGAGATCAGGATGTCCTGTTGAATTCATAATTCCATCTAATCTCAACATCCTGAGGTCAGAGCACATAGGGATAACAAATAAGGAGATATTCAGATATTACATTTTATAAAGGAAAAAGACCCCCAAAGATCCCCCAAGATCCCTCCCACCACCAACACCAACATTCCCAGCATGACTCACTGTAACTAAGCACACAATGAGTCAGACATGGACCCTTATATGACCTGGCAGGAAACTCGTGCATTTCCAGTCAGTCCTCCTCTGAATGGATAGATAAAGTGCGCCCTCTGTAGGAGGAATACCCAAACGACATCTGTATTTATCTTACAGGGGAGCATGCTCATATTTTTACTCTATTTATTGTATACAAAAAACGATCAGAGATTTATTATTTATTTTTATCAAAACTATCACTGTAGTTATTTTTAATGTTTTTTGTTTTTCCTTTACCTTTATCTCCATAGTCTAGACAGAAGACCCATTGTGTCCACAGTTATCCCAGACAAAGACCCCTCATTTAGAACATCTGTCCATAGGTTCCAGCTTGACTGTGAGTCAGCTGTTGAACCTCCCTTCTAGGTGACTGCACTGCAGACGGGAACATACAAAGGCAGACAGGAAGTGTGCTGCCAAATAGGATTAGGAGTTAGATGCATGTAGGTTAACACTCACAGCTATGCAGAACAGTGTATGTGTGTGTGTGTGTCTGAGGAATCAGTCTCCCCTTCACTGTCTTCTCTGTGTCATTTTCGTTCTAGGTCTCCTTCATCTAAATGGAAGATTAAAAGACCAAAACTTAATAACGATTTGAGACATAATGTGTATGAAAGAGTTTGGTGCAGTCAGAAGAGGCCATAAGAACTCAGTGAACCCTCTTGCTGCGTGACTGTGTGTGTGTCTGTCTAGCTTTGCAGCCAACCTGACCCCTGCTGGTCACTGGAGACATTACAAGTAATCTTCACTATTCAGAAACATGCAACAATGAAAGTTATGAACCTCAGATCATTTTTAGAAATAAGTTTAAATGCAAAAGTTAACAGGTTGATTGAGTCGTATTATCATCTCTGTTAGACTTTGTTATTAGTCACTTGTTGGTTTTAATGTAATTTCAGCTGATATGTCACGATGCAATGATTTCACATGTTGACGTCGATTTGTTTAATATCTTTCATTACAATTTTAGGTAAGCTGAAATTGAATTTCTGTCATCATCATAAAAAAAAGGCTTTCAGTACGCCCTAAACCTCCTTTCAGACCCCTCAGCTGATTAAGCGTCTAAAAGTTGTTCTCCAGCCATACAATATTTTAAATAGTATATTTTTTATCTGATTCATCTATTTTTTTTACCATACCAACTTAAGTGATCTAATAATAATAATAATAATGTTCATAGTAACAATAATAACAATGATAATAATATTGTTATTGTTGCTATTATTCCTATTATATGGTCTACCTACCTTCCTACCTTTTAAACTGTGACCCCCTAAATGTAGAGAACATGTTGATCTTTTTTAAGGACTGACTGCACAGAAAACCAGTAGTGAACAATGGTAGCCACAAGATGGCGTTATAAGGTTTGTTATTGCAGCACAATAAAGGTTTCTTATAAAGCGTTTGGATGTGAAACTGATTATCGTTGACTAAACTGCAGATGGTTTATGAAAATTTAACATTTCACAGGAACGCAAATTTCAAAGAGAAAAAGGAACATCACTGCCAAAAACCAATCAGATAACTTGAGTTATTGTCAGGGTCATCAAAATGTCACAAAAAGTCATTCATCATAAAAGCTGGACCTAATGAGCCCTGAACCAGGCGTGCGTCCCCGTCTGAAGCCCTGTTTGTTGATTCTAAGTGTGAGCAGACAGCATGGATGAATTAGGACTGGAAGGAACCCGGCCTTTCAGACTTTTTTTTTTTTTTTTTAAACCCAAATGTTTAAACTTTAATTTACATTTTATCTTGATTTTAGTACGTCTGTAAATTTTCATTTTTTTTTCTTTTTAACACGATAAAAACACCATTTTAAATATAACCTATCTGTGTATATATTGCCTGTGTTTTATTTTCCATCTGTCACTGTCACTTGTGTTGTTTGTATAGAACCTCAGCAGCCTTGGGAGAAACGCTCCCGACCCTCACACTCATGGCGTGAGGAAAAGTCAAACAAAACAGAGTTTCCAGAGCTTCTTATTACTCCGTAAACAAACTCTAAGTCTTAGTGGCAGCACTAGGAGGTTGATTTCCAGAGGAGACGGTGCTCAGAACGTTACGAGCGTTTAGGGTGAGGGTCAGAATCATTGTTCAGCCTGCCAGGAAAACAAATCTGTTTGCTATTTTTTATGATGACGGCACATAAAAAGGTAATTAGAGACAGAACAATGTTAAAGGGCCTCACAAAGAGACTTGAAGTGAAGCCCCGTATCCTCTAATTGATGTTTCATGCTCTCTATTTCTGTCCAGGGTGCGGCTGATGTTGTGTAAAAGGTCAAGGGCCAAATTGGATGTCAGCCCGGTGATTTCCCATGATGGAAGATAAAAAGAGTTTACACAGAAAACGACTCTCGTGTTGGCCACATTCTCACCAAAGTCAACAACAAAACATGTCAACAATGGTTTTATTCAGTCTTCCCCATAAATGTTCATAAATCATGCGAATCAAACTGTGATGAATTGGGATATGTTTTGAACGGGAGATTTTTTTCATGCTGTTATCTTGAGATAACAAAAGTTGTTTTCTTGTGATAGCGGATCGCTGTCATGACTGCGGGGGAGGATTCATAACTGAACAGTCTGTCGAGGAATAAGGGTGTAGTTTTGTTTATTTGATGAACATTATAAGTGGAGGAGAGAACCTTTTGTTTTCCCATGATAACATGTTGATTTGTCTTAATGTCACAAGAAAACAAGCTTTGTTATCTTGAGATAATGGTTCAAGAAAATATCTCCAAGCACGGCCTTTTTTGGCCATAATTATGAGATTCAATTTGTGATTTAAAACCCACGTGGAGCACGTTTTACTCCCATGTCTGTTGGATAAAAGTACAGAATACACAGTATACAGAGTACAGTGTACACGCACATGTACTGAGTGGAGCGTTTGCCAAAATCGTGACTGTCAAACCTTCATCATCTCGCTCCTATGCTGGACTTGAGTGTGGAAACTTGCGGTATTTACCCACATTTTATGATCCATCATAAAGCTGTCAGTGCTAACGGAACATAAATAGACTACAACTTCTTCTCCAGTCCTGAGTCCAGTTTATAAAAGCAGCAGCACCGTAACCCCAGGATGTGTGTGGATCGCTGCACACAGTAAAACTCTGCTCATTCCCATGAAGCGTACGATTAAAGTCCGCGTTTTAGAGCTACGTATGGGGCCACGAACTTTCATAACCTGGGGCTTAAAGGCTATATAACCTTCTGGTGAGGGAAATACTCTCACGTGGAGAAACATAATGAGGAGACAGGGTACATCCTGTTCTTCAGTATCCATGTTTCTAAGAGCACAGGGACCAAGGAAGGAGACAGACTGTTCCACATATGTTGTCGCCGTGACGGACTCCCTCTTCATATTTCTCTCATCAGTAAGTGTGTATCCACTGTGTGAAATAAATCATCATCATCATCTACAGTGTTTACAGTGATACAAAGAGTTTTACAAGCACCCAAATGCTTCTGTTTAGTTTCCACTGTCATAGTGTTTGATGTTTGACTGTAACGGTGCTAAGTTTCACAGGATTTATTGTTCCTACATACTTCATGTATGTAGGTCAAGCTACTTGCATTCTCTCCCTCCTCCAAAGAAAGAATAAAGTTAGTAGGAACTTTGTACTTTATTACCAATATTCCCAACAAATTTGAATACTTAAGGAGTTTGGATCAGTATGGTTGGCCTGAAGCCAAACTCAACGACATTATGAAAATGCAACAATGTTAAGAAAACACAAAAATATTAGAAAACTCAACAACTTTAGGAAAACACAAAAATATTAGGAAAACATAAAAATATTCCAACAAGGGAGACAACTTGACGTTGTGTTTTCCTACTGTTGTGTTTTCTTGATGTTGTGTTTTCTTACTGTTACTGTTTTCTTAATTTTGTTGTGTTTCTGTCATATTTTGGTTTTCTTGATATTTTGGTGTTTTCTTAACGTTGTGTTTCCGTCCATCAGCCCTAAATCATAGAAATTGAACTGAAATTTGTATGGGCATTGCTTCATGTTGACTGGAACAGAGGAAAATAATAGGAAGAAAAAAATGAATAAAAATAAAATTAAACTCACAGCTATTAAAACTAAAAGCTTTGGAACAAATCACTCAGATTCAAATACAGGTTAATGTTGCTTCTGTTGCGTCTGTGCTGTTATTGTACAGCATGACTGACCTGAGTTATCTGATTAGAATTTCAGTTCATTCTCATTCATCACTGTCAATGATGGTGAAGGGGGCGGGAAGATTCACCCTGATATACGATCTAGCCTGTTACTTGTGTGTCAATAGTGTGTTTATGTTGTCAGTGATTAGCACTTCGTAATCAGTAGCAGAACATTTCTTGGCCTGGGTGAGGTAACAACCCGCTCTGATTGAAATGCAGCGTGACATCAGCGCAGCACATGAAGTGGCAGAGAGAGACGCCGCTGCTGCTGACAGATGTTATTTCCTTTGGCTCAGAGCCAAAAGCTTCCTACTGCGTTCCTGTCATGTAATTACTCAGAAATATTTGTAGGACTTCCAGTATCTCTCTATCCTCCTTCCCTTTCTCTTCTTCTCGTCTGTGCCAAGAACTGGAACCCAAATAAGTAATCGGCATCTCTGTTGTTTTCATTATTGGCATGATGCACCCAAAAAAAGACATTTTACCATAACTGGGCCTTGAGGATGATAAGAAGCACGAATGCCAATGTGAACATGGTGAGAGTTTAAATAAAGCATTTGCACACGAATAAAAAAAAAGGTCACAGAAGCAGAAGCTCTCCGCCTTTTTGATTAGGTTCTGTTTATTTTGATTCGCAGAGGTCACGTTCACATGACGTGGGGGGCGGAGCTACTACTTCGCAGTGCTGTTTTGTGTGATTGAATGTGAACAAACGGTACAGAGAGGATCCATCTCAGACTGACACGTGAGCTGCAGATCGTGGCACTTTGAACCGACGATACATCAAATCACCTGATCACAACGAAGCCGAATTAGATTAGAATTTGCCTGTCAGGTTTTGGAGGTCTACTCTCCAGCACCGCTCTCACCACACCGAATGAGCGATGACCTTTCGAATGGTACATCTCACCTCGACACTTTACGTTGGACTGTTTGTTCCGTCTTTAATCTCAGCCACACTTTCTTCCTCTTGCCTTACATTTTGAGGTTTTTTGGAAGTTCTTCATGTCTTCCTTGAGAGCTTTGGGCTGGATCAGGAACTCTTTGTTGTTGTTGTTGGCTTTGAGACATTGGGCAATACAAATAAACTTGACTTGACATCTTTACACCACAATCTCAGACGGACAGCAGAGATGACCTCGTAGCCGGTCCTGTACGCGCCATGTTGAATCCTATAAACTGCATAATTGGAAACAAGTTCTCTAGAAACTCCATTTGCTTATGCTGTGTAGTGTCACAGAAGACTGGAGATTGTCCCAGCGTTTACTAGACAAGAAGCAGCAGACAGGTTGTCCATAACAGACGGAGAGAGAGAGAGAGAGTTCAGTGCACTGAAGCCTTGAGGATAAAAGTTTGGTTTTGACTGCTGGTCAGTTACGGACGTACACCTTTTCAATCCCACTTCCCGTTTCATGAGTTGTTAAGTAAACAAAACAAAAGACTATTATTACAATATGCATCTGAATTTGTTCACAATCACACAGGAGGAGGAGCGTCTCATCACTACAAACGTCCCTCTGTCTCCGTCTCTTTATTTTCAGACCGAACGCCATCTTGCATGGTTGAGATGCTTTGACGTCACGTTAGGGGAGCTTCCACCAGTACAAACACCACAGGACACGGCTGTGACGCGCACGCCGCTTTATGAATGGACGTTCCTTGTTCAGCGGATGAAAGGGCCTCATAATCTGCGTGTCGGATTTTAAACGGATCTGATATTAAACCCGCCCACACCCACTTGATCTCCCACTTCCTCTGCGTTCTTCACACTGTTCCTCTCTGTGTTTTCCCCGACACCCAATTTTCCTCAATCTGAGCTGATTGATTGGAGTCAGTAAAGCCCAAACGGATGTGTTCACTCCAGAGGGGATGTAGGTGGAGGATGGGGAGGGGGGGGGGTATCCCTGATGATGCTGTAGGAGGATTAACGGCCCACTCTGCCAGCTCTCTGCTAGATTATGACCTTTGGATTATGTCTGCATTTACACAGGGGGAAAAGATGAGCAGAGTTTTAACCCCTTGTGGCACAACCGCGTCTTTTTGAAGGAAATGAGTGCAGGGTTTTTACTCTTCGGACATCCATCAGTCATCACTCCATCCATCATCCATCCACCAGTCATCCTCCATCCATCATCCTTCCATTCCACTTATTTCTCTTGGATGGAGCCCATAAAAGTGGTCAAGTGGGTGAGAGGTTATACTACTACTACTATTATGACTACTACTACTAAATGGACTGCATTTCTAGAGCATCTATCTATCTATCTATCTATCTATCTATCTATCTATCTATCTATCTATCTATCTATCTATCTATCTATCTATCTATCTATCCATCCATCCATCCGTGTATCCAGGTGTTACCCTTATCATGGCCCTTAAAAAGAGACAGACAAACGTGATAATGACGGAATTAAGCAGCGTGCCAGACAGATTCAGGACAGGAGCCAAATATGGAATATGTCTCACAGAGTTTATATGAGTTAAAACACACACATGCATTGATGTGTGTGTGTGTGTGTGTGTAAGTTAAGTGTGTCTGTGTGTGTAATCTGTGCATGCAGTCAGTGAAGCAGTGATTAACGCTCATCTCTGCTTCCTGGTGGATTATGCTCTTTGCATGGTGCGTATTGTCACGACAACGGCAGGAGGTTGTGACCTTTGGGAACAGTGCCCCCCCCCCTCCTATCTGTGGTAGATCTTCAACAGACACTCATTGCCAGCGTGCGTCAAAACCACAGAAGAGAGTCGGTCCACAAAGTCTTTCATCGAAACCCTTGAGGGCAAATCAGTCAGTATAAAAAGAGATGTTTGAGATTTCATCCAGACTTGGCATTCCTGCTGTTCGTATCAACATGATTTATCAACGTGACTTGTCCTTTTCTACTCCTCGCATGAGCAGCTACATGTTGGATAAGCGCGATGAATCTGTTTTCATCTGGCGGTGTAAACATGCATGTTTGAGCGACGCGTCTCATTGTGATGTAGCTTTATGTCAGAGTCCCTCCTTTCAAGCTAAACGAGCCACCGCAGCAAAATCTTCAAAGGACGGCGAGGAGTCAAAGTTCTTAAAGACTGAAGGCCACCGGTCTGCTTCGAAAGACCCACGATGAAAACGTCGCAGCGTGGACCTTCAACTCCTCGTTCGCGGCATTCTCCTGGATTATACGGCCGCCTTCGTTATGTAAAACAGTTTAAGAAGATGTCTGCCAACGCGCGGTGCTTGAAACCGGCTATTAGCGATGACAACAGTGTGTCTCCCACGTTAAAGAAATACTTTCCAAGTTACTCATCAGTAAAACTTAGATTTCATCACGCCGACTGCACCTGCCATTGTAAGCGTAAAGACTCGTGTGCAACTACTCGACTCCGCCCACACAGACAAAATCCAATCAGAGCCTTTACACATTTGCATGTTATTTGCATACAAACTTAATTACACACTGTACTAAACCATGTTGCTAATATCAATTATTTTGCTAATCGTGGGCACAATATGTCTTTTGAAGAGACACATCAGCTGCAATTGGTCAACATATTCAACACAAGCAGCGCAATGTATGTCCAAACGTGTGTCCATCCCAGCAGGGTTTGCTGGGAAACAAACAGTGGCGTAGTGATACAGACCCCTCCCTCAATGACTCTGCCTTCATCCTGATTGGACACTTGTCTTTTCTCATAGGCAGATTAGCAGTGATTTGGCATCTTGCTCAAAGATACATCAGCAGGACAGATGCTTGACATGATGGACCTGGACCACCATGCTGAGAGAGACGAGAGACGTCCTAAATCAGGACAGTGTCCGCTCATTTTGGTATTCCGTCTGCATGCACTGCTCGTTTGCGGCATCAAAATAAAATATGTTGTTGTTGTTCCCAGAGATACTGGAGTGATTCAGGGCCTGGTCCACTTGCGCCTCGTCTCCCATGTCTCCCATGTCTCCCATGTCTCTGCTAGCTCATCTACTTTCCCACTATCTAAATAAAAATGAGAGATGTTGAAGGAAAAGCCCACCCTGACATCGTATAACTCACTGCTCTTATCTCACAGATTTGTTTACTACATCATAGCAGGAATTTAAAAAATGAAATCTGATTCACTTGTTGAAGTTGCAGGAAGCGATTGTCTCTGATTTTTGTCCAAAGACAAAACTAAATGGACATGTCAGTTAGCGTGGCGTTCATCCAGTCAACAGAGGTAAAGGTCCGACGTACACGAGGAACGAGTTGCACCAAAAAAGCACAGCATCTGTCGGACTTTTTGGTTTTGGTTTTAATCTTTTAATCTCTGGCACTTCCACAAACATATATTAATGGACACACTCCATTAGCATTAGCATGCAGAGCTAGGAAACAGCAGACTCCATGCTGGTCATCTACATGGGAAAGAATTTATCAGCTATTCCCAGCAGCGTTGCTCACTTTCCCATATGTCATATTTCTGATTCCCTCACAACAGGCAGGGGTTACCGGGGCAACCAGCCCCCTCCAAGGCAGAAAAATAACAATAACAATGTTAAATTTAACAATGTTAAATATTCTCAAGTTTCATTACTCTTGCTGTTCCTCTGACTGGTGATATTGATATAACATTTTATGAAGGAGGCTAAAGATCTTATTTGTATTATCATTCGGATGTGAAATCCAGATGACTGTGGCGAGAGCTACTGAAGACTAACTTTAGCTCCTGGTCCCATAACTTCTGCTGGAGCACACATATTTAACCAATATTTCTCTCCTGGGGAATAGTAGTTCATCATTTTTTGCCTGTGCGGCAGATTCTGCACAGGCTACTGTCTTACATCCTCATTACAGCTGAGATGGATGCATGCGAATATTTGCTGTGACTGCGTGCAGCTGCTGCGTGTGTGTAAGATTCTCAAGGTTCAATTCGAGTGAGTCACAGTTTTTCCCACAACTATTTCAGTGAAAATGTTGAAGTTCAACACAATCGGACCCAAAAAACATGGATGGGAAATTTGATTTTGAGCCCTTCCTGATCGGTGAGTGAGGCAGGAACATTCCACAATGACAGTGAAACTTCATCCCAAATTAGCTGAAATATGTAAAACATTGACCAAACAGCCCTGCAGCCTTACAACCATGTTTTGCTCTTCTTTGATCATCTTTGGAGTTCAGGGAAAGGTTCCTGTCAAATCTACCGTATGAGGAGATGTTCAGAGAAAAATAATGAAGAGATATGAAGAGACAAGCCTTAAATAGATAGTACATAAACAACATGTTTTCACCCAGTGTGCAGAGCGATGCTGCAGAGTAGAAATGGATTATTATGATCCTTTTTTTTCAGCACATTAAGGCACTGCAGAGGTTTCAAAATAGAGTCCCAGTTGAAACCAAATACATGGAAATCATATTCCCAGTAAGCTACTGCTGGAAATACACGAAATGTGTCAAATATGTGATGTGCCAAATGTGTTAACTTAAAAACTCATAAAATCAGATTCTGTGGCCCATGCGACCATGTTCAGGGACAAACTTACCGTCTGAGGAAGTTAAACTTTGCGTTGTGTTTATGTGTAATGAGAACAGCTGCAGTCCAGGCGATTAGAATGAAGTACGGCTAATAAGGCGTGCACCCGTGTGTCTTCACAGGCTTGACTGAGGAAAAACTGAAAGACCAGCAAAAGAATCAATGAGTGGGAAGGGAAAGAAGGATAAAATCTGAAAAGTCTATTATTTAATTGAAGGATGTGCTTCTTCACTACCATAACAAATGTTAGAGTTACCCGATACCCCCGCTAACTATGCAGAAATGCTACTCATTTACACCTACATCAGCTGAAAATCACTTAGTAACTGATGACCACATAAGGGTGCTGAGTAAAAACATAAAATAAAAATAACTCTTCTTCCACAACTGAACTCTCTCCCAAATTTAACTGAAATTTGTCACCACAATCCCATCCACCTTTTTAAACATTCCAAACCTTTCATGAAACCATTTGTCATTCAAGATGACCTTTTTATTCCCGGGAATATAAAGTATAATTGAATTCAATCCAGTCAACAAATCAGAGAGTCTTCAGATTTTTACAAAGTCACTTTCCCAGCATCTGTTCTCTTCCATGCAATTTTCATTGTTGAATGTTTCTCCCTGTGGTCGACTGAAATCGGACTTCCTCCTCACAGGGCTTTACAAAGGATTAACCAATTCATATAATTGAACAACATCAACAGAAGTAAAGTTGTGGGGGAAACCAAAAGCTCGGGGGGGGTTTAATCAGACTCCTTTCTCACACTGTGTTGCACAACTGACAGAAAAAACATAGCGATGTCATGGAAGGCAAGCGAAGGCAGACCTGAACGCCATGCTCCTGTAACGTGGGCGCTGTGATGACTGATGATGACTTCATCATCTCCCCTTTCCTCTCTCTCTCTCTCTCTTTCTCTCTCTCTCACTCTCTCATCCATCAGCTCCCCATCAGACAAAGTTTTGACAGCGCTGTCTTCTGCCCGCCGCAACACTTCACTTTCTCTCCATTATCCTCCGCTTCCCTCGTCTCGGTGTCAAACACCGACTCTTTCATGCCTTCCAACCTTAGAATCATGCTTGTCAGTCACGACCCAGAAGAAGTGCAGATTTTAAGTAGGACTTACAGTAATGGATGTTATTTTTACTTTCATCACCAATTCATAAGCGCTAATGCAAACTATGGTAAGTGCAGTTTTCAATTTGTCCAGCAAGTAGCAGCATCACATCAATAATGTATGCCTATTGCACAAATGAACTACAAGTAGCTTTGTGTGTGTGTGTGCGTGCGCGCGTGTGTGCATGTGTGTAAGATTTGACTCTGAATGAATAGCCTGAACGGGAATATCGTACTTCAATTCTTATTCCAAAAATTATTTTACAAAAACTTATACCTGTGAAGTTACATTGTGTTGGGGGAAAGCTACTTTGACACCATAGCTTCACATGCTACAAGCTACGGATGATTTATAGTTGTTAAGCTGTAACTACCTGTTATTTAGCTACATTACAAGCTGGAATGAGTAGCTAACTACATTAAAGTAACATTAAGGGGAAAATTTAAATGTTGTGGGTGTTTTACTTAAAGTTAGTAGCTTTGAAATAATAGCTAGCTAATCCCAACTACTACTTGCTAACAACATGGTTGGACTCTGGCGTCATGATGCGTGTCTGTGTGTCTGATTTTCTTGGGAAACAAACTGCTTCCAACATGTCATGGGATGAGACGAGGGGGGATGGGTGACAGAAAACAGAACGGGAACACACCAGGAAAGATGGACAGACCCCTCTGTACATCTTTGGGATGTGTGTGTGTATGCGTGTGTGTGTGACCAGGAGAAAATGCTTGTTTGTTTGTTGTCACAGTTGGACTTTTTTGTGTTCCTTGCAATCCCATGAGCACATGGGATTGCCCATGATGTCTTTTTCTCTTACATGTGGGATTTTTCGAGGAAATTCGTGGAATTAAGCGGTTTCCCATTTTTCGGGAAATTTTCAGTAAACCCTTGAAACAATTTAAGACAGCTGCGACAATCTTAAAAAGAACTCTGGAACACTTTTTAAGAAACACTTGTAGCGCACATCTTTTTGTTATTCAATCGGTCATGATACTTTGACCTCTTCAAAGACTGTGAAAAAGTCCATTTTCAGGTCAACTGAGTGGACCTGGACCCCTTTCAACAATGCCATCATCAGGGAACCTTTAAGGGTCTGCAATACTTTGAGAGCTCCCAGCTTTGATCCGTAGGAACCCTAGAATCCTTTCCGAGGCCCCTACTATGCACTCAGTGACCCCTTGTGCCTCCTCGGGGACCAATGCATGTTCCCAGACCCCATTTTGCGAACCACTGACCTAAAGTAAGAGAGGTTTGTTGCTTTATAACATCGTACGAAGCGGCGGTAGCGCGGCGTATCAGCTATTTAGCTCTGTATGTTGTCTGTCTGCCTTTGTGTCTTCCTTCTTTCTCTCTGTCACACACACACTCACACACACACACACACAAAGAGAATGGCCACAGGGCAGCTTCTATAGGAGCATGATACTATACATTAGATTAAAAAGGGATAGGTTCGTGTTACTGTCAAAAAAAAATCACATGGCTCTGATTACAGTCGGGGCAGACTGCATGTGTGTGTGTGTGTAAGAGAGTGAGAGAGAAAAAGAGAGAGAGTTAGTGTATCTAATCTGTTTTAAATACTAAATAGGGAAGGATTTTGTCTACTTATGGTGTGGTATTTACTGTGCGTCTGAACTAAAAATTCAACAACTCCAACTTTTTACTATACCGACTTGAATTTTGAGAGAGAGAGAGAGAGAGAGCGAGAGTGAGCAAGCGAGTGAGAGAGCGAGAGAGAGAGAGAGAGAGAGAGAGAGATAGAATGATCTTGTTTTGTTCCCAGCACTCTGGTCTGGGATGCTAATTCAGTAATTGATCCTGAGACGGTGCGCTGTGTGTGTGTTTGTGTGTGTCTGAGGTTACAGCCCTTCTAGTTCAGACTCAAGGATGTGGAAGAAGAGGAAGGGTCACCTCCAGGGAAAACGAGGAGAAAGAAGGGGAAATTACAGAGCGGCAGAGAAGGGGGGGGTGGTCGGCAAACCAAATTGGATAATGAGAGTAAAGGTGAAGGTGTAAAAACAGAGGAATGGATGAGATTAGGGATAAAAGACTGAAACCAAAACAACGGCACTGTGATGAAGTATGAACGTTTGAATGAAAGACGGAGGTGGGAAGGAGAGGAGAGAGGGGCAGAAGGATACAGTTGATCTGAGGATGAAGTAGGTCTTTAGGGGAGACGTGGAATTACGTCGTGCTGTCGTCCATGTGACTCCTCTGTATGATAGTATCTCATAAACTTTGATCTAAAGTACTCTTAGCTACAGATTTCCTTCTTTGATTAGAAACAGGAGTAAAGTTACAACATTGTCTCACGTATTAGAAACTCTGATGAAGAACTGGGGGCTGCTTTGCATGATTTCTCTGTTTATTTTGTGCCATGTGATTCACATACGTGGATGGTGGAACATTTTGTAGCCTATTATGTTTCAGCAGTAGATGCACATCCAGTGTGCGGTTAATTAAATCACCACATGCTGAATTTAGGTTTGTTTACATTATAAAGACCTGCAAATTCAAAGGTAATGAAGCGAGAACAAATCATGGTAAATGGACTGCATTTATATAGCGCTTTTATCCAAAGCGCTGTACAATGTTCGCCTCTCATTCACCCATTCATACACTCATTCACACATCGACAGCCGAGGTAACCATGCAAGGCCCACTTGCTTGTCGGGAACAATTCAGGGTTAGGGTCTTGCTCAGGGACCTTCAACATGGACGGGCAGGGATCGAACCGGCAACCCTTCGATCACTAGGCAACCACCCTACCACCTAAGCCATGCCGCAAATCACATGAATAGAAACCCATTAGTCTAGTAAATGTCAATATGACGAACATATCATCAGGTCAAATGTCACAGTGCAGCTTTAAATTTGATTACTGGTGAAGCCTTATGAATAAACAAATAACAAATAATTCAGTTCAATTTTATTTATATAGCGCCAAATCACAACAAAGGTTATCTCATGGCACTTAACAGGTAGAGCAGATCAAGATTGTACTCTTGAAAAAGCTCATTTAAAGTTTATGACATGAATAAGTCCACCAGTGTCTCATTACTGACACTTCATTTAATAAGAGGCATCGCAGAAAAAAGGCACTAAAGATCAGTGTATTCATGAGGACAACAACAACAACAACAACAACAATGATAATAATGATATCAACAACAACCCCGGGTCAACGCTAAGGTTCATAGTCAGGTTCACAGGTTAGGTCAGAGTGTTTGAAAGTGTTTGGTCACCTGGATCTCAGTATGTATGTACGTGTGTGTGTATGTATAAAAAGAGGGACAACGATACTGATTAAACATTGAGATTATATTGACCATTAATTCTGCTTGCAATTTGCTGACCCTGAAAAATTTGAGCGAGAGAGAGACGGAGAGAGAGAGAGAGAGGGAGAGAGAGAGGGAGAGAGACTGATTAAGGACAAACAGCAAAATTAATTGTTGAGATCAGAGTTGAAAAGTTTCACTTGCTTGCGTGCTGTCAGTCAAGCAAGCCAACCACACGCACACGCACACACACACACACACACACACACACACAAGTAAGTCTTTGTGTGTGTGTGTGTGTGTAAGGCGTTGGATACCTGTGAGCCAGACATCCACATACTTTTTTTCTGCTCTGCTAATCAATCATGAAATATAAGTTTCATTGTTCAACATCTGAACTTTGAAGAGTCTTATTGAACAAGTTTTTTTTTTTAAGTTCATGTTTTGCCATTAATCATTGTGTCTGCGGAGTGTCATATTTTATAAAAGGTCACAATTGGACTTTGGGATGGAACTGATCTGTGCTGCTTTCTTTCCTTGTATGGGTGAATAATCCGAGCGTGATTTTCAAACGGCGCCCGAGTCAGAAACACAAACCTGACGATGAAGGTTTGTTTTTGACAGATGAACTGGGGATGGCCTGACATAAAATGTATTTTCCATGTAACTGTAGATGTGCAGAAAGTAAATTTATGCACTCATCCTGACCTGTTACTCATTTGTTTATTTTGAAAAACGAAACACAACTTTATACAGACTGATAAAGAGAGAAATGCCTCGAAGTGTTACGTTCGGGTCATAACTTGCAACGGTTACAAATTGGTTTTCAGCCAATGCCATTGCACACAGACTGCGCCAACAATTCAAGAGCGTTCCTATCTATTAAAGTGTAAATTCTAGCAACAAATTTCATTTGATTGATTAATTATCCTTTGAGAGGACTGTTCGTGCCAGACTCTCACCAGATAGTTTTCGAAACTGACTCCTTGGCTGTAAATTGAAAGTAACCTACTGCCAGATCCACTCTGTATCCAGGAGACTTCTTTAATTTTGCTTTTAACACAAAGAGAATCAACTCTGTTTTACAGAGATGGACAGACATCTTATTTTCAGCTAACCGTGCTAACATGGTGGAGTTCTAAGTCATTTAATTTATCATGATGAGAGACTAGGAGAGCTGAATCAATCCAATCAAAGAAACAGATTACAACCACAGGCTGACTTTATTCGATGATGACGTTTAACAAAAAGAGAAGTGGACCTAAAATGCTACCTTGTGGGATCCTGCATTTTAGTGGCTGAGGTACGGATATGGTTCCATTTACATCCAATACTTGTTCTCTGCCCCCCAGGTGAGACCTAACAACCTGCAAGAATGAATTGTTACAGCTCAAAGCTCTAATCCTTGACCAAAAGAAGATCAAACTTCAGCGTTGAATGCCTGTTTGAGATCCAACATTACCACACCGCATCAGTTTCTTTCCTGATTATTTCCTGTTAAAAGAAGCAGACAGATATCCGTAAAGTGAGATTTTCTGATACCAGATTGGAATTCATAAAGAAGATTAAGTGTGGATAAACGACTGTCTATTTGTTCATGTATGAGCCTTTGTATAACCTTTGATAACGAACACAGGATGGAGACAGGACGATAATTACCAGGTTCTAATTTGTTTCCCTGGAGCGGTGACTCTTGCCAGTTTGAATTCATGAGAAAACTTGTCTTTTTCAATAGACTTGTCTTTTTCAATAGAATAAACTCCGACGTCACTTTTGTGTCTGTTTCCTTTCTTGTATTCTTTGTTCTTATTATTTTAACAGTAGCGGCATACAAACAAGTTGAAGAGTGTGTGTTTCCCCAAAGCAAAATGTTTCGTCGCAACTTGCTTGTTAAATTGGACAAGTGGATGTAAACCAAAATCCCCAGACGCAGATTTTTTTTTTCTTGCTATAATTATCCAGTATTTACAAACATTAAAATCATCGTGTAACTAAGCAACGGCATTAACACAGCAAACTTTCCTGCTGCCGTCCTGCTGCTGGGTCTCGAGTACAGGGTGAGGGGTGAAGACCTACCTACCCAGACAGCTGTCCGTGCTACTTCCAGTACCACAATGTCTGACTTTAACAGTATAACAACCTGCAGCGTTCTTTCAGAAATACAAACATACAAAAAGGAAGAATTTGGCAAAGTGAACACTGATTTGGCTGAAACATCAGACGCGATGCTGAAGAACACATGGCAGCCAACTTGCACTCTGCCCCGAGTCAGTGAGCCTTGGAAAAGCTCTCAACTACTGCAATTCAGAAAGAACTCTCATTCCTGAACAATAACCTCATCACTGAGTTTTTGGCTCCAGTAACCGAGTTGAAATCCATTGTTGTGACTCATACAGCCCAAACTGCAAGTATTGAAAGTTCTCTTATCGACAGACCAGAGACATGAAGACACGGGGCAGAATTCAACCTGAGGATGAGTAAGAGGATCTCCAGTGGGGCTCACATCCATTGAAATTACCACAATTTTCTGTTTCAGTGTGGCGCATACAGGATACACATAATGAAAATGACGAGCACAAGGAATCTAATATTCTTAGATCCAATTGTATTGGATTTTTGTCAATATTTATAAGGATTTTTCATTCTGCATTGCACATCCAGGTACCAATATGTGTCTGACAGGAAGGAAAGTAAATTAAAAATAGATGATATGCTTTGGAAATGATGAGCACCAATAGTTTAGGGCGTTTGTAAATTGCATTGTGACCACTCACTGTGGACAGGAGCGTTCATAGATGAATAACGTGACTTAACTCATGAACTATTAGGGCTGAAAGATGTTTTGCAAGGCGCAGTGATTCAGGCACTCGGTGTTCTTTGTGCAGGGTCCCTGAATTGAGTCAGCAATTGTGAGTAAAGTCACAGGAAGCTGCACCCTCCAATTCTGATTGGTGTAATAGGCAACTTGGGATCATTCAGCTGAAGTAACTTCCACCCTTTACACCAGACAACGACTGTACTAGTATGAGTATTGTACCAGGACATCCTTTTCCTTTGGCACCTCATTCCATTTTCAAGTACATTGGGACGAAAAAAGATTTTCACATAGAGGGATGAATTGGATTTTTACCTCAGCTGTGTAACTCACATCCTATATTACCGGCTATAATATAAATGAATCAAAACCAAACATCATTTCGTCATGAGGCACGCTGACCTCTTGTGAATGTGCGTTGTTGTCCTTGGCAGCTGAGTTGAGTTCACCCCGTAAGCAGCCGATCCACTCAGATGAACGGAGGAGGGAAACGTGCATTCATTTGTGTATTAATACTTAGCATGTCGGTCAAGTGGTCATTGTTCAGTCCAGCATAACCAGATGATGGACGATCGCCACGGCCCGCTTACTGAGAGCGCCACTTCCCTGCATTTATTCAGCAGCTCTGTCGGAGGGAGACGAACTGCCACGGTTCTGGAGAGCAATTTCACCGTCCAGACTGTAATGATAATATCTTTATTTTTTATTCTTTCGCTCTAGATAAATGTGAAGTCTCCTTGCTCACATATTGTACCGTCTGAATGAAGAAATAGGGCTCTCCGTCTCTTCCGTGGTGCGTTGGGTTTATTTTGTGTGGATGGGAGGTTCTTCTTCTCTTATCAGTGTGAAGCTGTCCCTGTTATACCAGAGGGAAAATGGAAAATTTACAACTTGTGTTGATACTTTACAACACGACACTCCCTACTGGATTGCCGCCTTGTTGCGGTTGAGATTTCTTGTATCGGTATTTCAACCAAAGGACTAGGATAAGGGGGTCTCAGCGGCTGTGTGGGCCAATCACCCACTCAGCAGTGATTACACAGTAGAAACTGAAACCATGAGCCATTAACCTTCACCCTCAACAAAAGAGGTGGATGTTGCATGAAAGAGCTGGATGGCGCACAATGGGTTGTGAAATCCTGTAATGGTTACGTGTTTGTGCATGTCAAGATGTGGCAGTCTGCATGGTTCTTTTTGTCTTTGAGGGCCCCGTGTATGTGGACTTGCAGTCTCGTGGTCTCCATTTGTACAAGCTCACAATAGCACGATCAATTTGTCATTTTCGGGAGCCTCTACAGACAACAAACACCTGCACACGCAAGCTCACACAGCCTGTGAAGCGTCTATTTAAGCATCAATGTACATATATTGATTGTAGTTGTGATATTCTGCACATGAGGCCTCGCGTCCCACAGGACTGCATTTGGAAAAGAAATAAACGGTTGAATTTTCTACTGTAGAAAAATTCAACGCTGCATTTCTTCTCCACTACCACAGGCCTAATTTAAAAATGGACGCTAATGTGGCATTCATCATTGATTTTATCAGCCCTCAGCTGGCTGCTTTACTTTCTCTCTCCGTCACTGCCAAGGTTTCCTTAAATTAGCTTGGACAGGCTGGAATAGCTGCTGCTCAAACTGTTTTTCTTAGTCCTCCGTATTTCTCTCTCATTTACGGTCCACGTCTATATCTCTGCCAGGACAGCTGTGTGGAATCACTTACTCTGCCTCTCTGGAAACTATAGAAAATCCCCCCCTGCATTTATCCTGCATCAATATGCTTATTATGCTGATTATGATACTAAATGTGTCTTGGATGTGACACAGTTCAGCCTAACTATTTTATTATGACAGCTAAGTTTAATAGTCCAGAAACAACCACTTTTTCAAATTGGATCGTGAAACTTGAAACCATCAAACTGATTAGATGGAGCAAAAGCGTAGCAGTGGACATAAACTGTGAGTTGTACACTGGCAGCATCTGTAAACCAGAGCACTGCAGTAACAAAGCCGAGGGCTACGAAAACACTTCACCGTCTCATAGTACACATCATGTAAAACATTACGATGACACAGCCATGTTCCTTTAAGTCAGAGAGACACCACGGCACAGTATTGCACTCTATTAACAGCTGCACTGAGCCCTCTTGGGGACCCGTAGTGTTGTGTTATTGTCATTTGTTTACATTTGGCAAACATTTTCCCTTTTTTTCAGACATCCTCTAGTCCTCTGAGTGATTATGTTTTTTACGGACCGCACACATTAATTTCACTTCTGCCTTGTGAGAAAACAATTGCGCTCGATAGACTTGATTGATAGCCGACTATGGGATACATGTGACTGAATCTTTCACTAAGGCTTCCAAATTTATAGTCTAATTGAGTAAAAAGTCTAAAAAAACTGCATTTGTCTCATGGCTAAAGTAATTATTTACTCTGGAGAATAACAGAATAAATTTATATTTAGATTAGCTTGCAATATACTGCTGTGACTTAAAAATCCCCCATGATATCAGAAACTTTGTTGTAGTTAAGTGGCATAATGTATTTCAGAAATTATCTCAAGAGATTAGACGGAGGACTTGAATACAAGAAACACTTTGAACTCTTATCCAAATCCCCACAAAAGCAATTTTTAGCTGGCGTTTTGTTAATGCATCACTTACCGTCTTTCTGCAGTTTCCTGAAAAAGCTAAACTAACCTCGTCTAAGGTAAACCAAGCCGGATGAAGCGGAAGCAAACAGAACTAATGCAAAATAAGTCAAACAACACCAAGATAAGGTAAACCCGTCCTCCGCTGGAGATAAGCTGTTTTGGATTTGGGGGTTGAAATAGTTTCTCTAAGTGTTTCTGCATCATCGACAGTGCAGGCCAACCGTACCAAAGAAACACTCGTGGAAAGAGCGAGGATTACTTCAAGGTGCTGTTGGTCTAACTTGTTACGTTCAATGGGCCAGGGAGGGATGGTGTGTGGTATGTTGTGCATGAGGCTCATTGTTATGATGTGCCCACATGCCCATGTTGCTTTGTTCATGTGTGCGCCTCCATCTGCGTGACGTAATTATCCATGACTGATGTTTCAGTCGGTCTCTGGGTTCGCGCCGACTTGCCGTCTCACGGTTTTCTGCAAACCAGACACGTAAAACAACAACAACAACGTCACTGCTGCCCAGAGATTAAAGTGCTGATAAAACCAATGGCTGATGTAGAGGAGGATGTAGAAACGCTTCAGCAGGTGAGGCATGGAAATCTTCCATTCTTTAAAGATGGCAGCAGGCAGGACTTTGTCACTTGTTGTTGTTCTATTTGATCATATTGTTATTTATGGAACCTCTGAAAAGGAATTGACAAAAACGATGTCTCTCCAAGCACTGGATGTTATGATGTGGATGAGAGATTACCTGCTGTCTTTCCAGTAAAATTGAAGAAAGAGCAGTTATTTTATGTTCTTTATCATCTCTGATTAGATTTTTTGATCATTCCATTCCATCCCATCATTGTCAGTTCCAGCAGATATTCTGTTCTTTTTCTCTTATTTTTTTTTCTAAATACATACAGGTTGGGAAAGCGTTTAAAGAGGAATATTTAAAAAGGTGTATGTGTTTGTGTGTGTCACATGGTGAAGCTGTCTAGGTGATAACTGGATGCAGCTGATCTTAATTGCCACGGCTGCAGCCAATCTTTCAATCAGGCAGTGACCTAAGATGCTGCATTCAGGATGCGAGCTGGGAAGACTCGTCCTCTTTTATCAAGGAAAGCTCAAAAATTATTTGGATTGATTTTGGCAAAAAAAAACAAAATGAGAGGATACGTGTGTACTCTTCATTCATTTTTCCTCTGATTGCCAAACAAATCCACTTCAGCATCACTAGGCACTACACAACCAGAGTGCATAGGACATGGAGAAGGTCAGTGGATTCTGCTGCATGCAAACACACACACACACACACTTTGCTTAGCGCTGCCGATAAGTCTATGTGGGTCGTTTGGGAAGCTGCTGTGTGGGCAGAGTGAATGTCAGCTGTGACTTCCTCTGATTAAAAAGGGGAGAGAGCGATTGAGTGAAAGCGAGAGGGGGGTGGGGTGTGGTGACGTCATTTAATGCACAGTGTCTCATCTCCCTTAATCACTGATAAGGGCCAGGGTTGCTGTCGTGTTTGTGTGTGTGTGTGTGTGTGTGTGTGTGTGTGTGTGTGTTATCCCTGCTGTC
>OMNV01027703.1:20134-61275 GCA_900303265.1 Brotula barbata | reverse complement strand
CTGCTGTCAGCTGAGGGCTGGAGGTCGATCACTCTCTCTATCTATCCACTTTATTTACTCTCTCTGCATCCCTGCCACCACCTTTAGATCTGCCCTCCCAATGTATAACTCAGGTTCAGATGTTTATCAAATGATTACATCCAAGAGCGACGCCCCTGTAGGTTTCACCTGCTGCTCAGAGTTAAGATCAAACTTAGATTATTGGCATAAACTGGAAGTCATCAGACATCAGAATCGCTTTGTTGCACAGACACAGGAGATGGGCAGGATTTTGTCACGGTGACATTGGTGCACGGGCTCTAATCTCTCATCTGGTGTTGTCTGTAAGGGTTTTATCTCTGGATGGGTTAGCGTCAGGCTTTAACATAACTTTAGCTTTAACTCCTTCTGCCTATGCTTCTTTTCACAAGCCACCCCCGCCCCTTAAATTGAATCGCTTTGCTAACTTTTCCTGGCGGCACATGTAACAAACTAATCGTACGCCAGCATCGTCAAACAATCTGTGTCAGCCTCTGTATGAATGATGTGGTTGGCTCTGGGAACATTTATACCTTTAACGTGTGATCCGTGTGGCCTGCAGGCCCAGCTGGCCCTTTTCAGCGCCACTGGAAAGAAAGAACGGGGATGCCTCGTGCCTTTAAAGGGACATTCCAACGGAACCGCCGCCCGAGGTGCTGAAGGTAAGAAGAAAGGTGCAAAGAAAATAAGACCAAACCAAACAAAACACAGCAGCGTTTTCTCAGTAGCTGCAGCACAGCAGAGAAAACAGATAATGAGCCATAAAGCAAACTTTCAGCGGTGATGAAAGCATAGTGAAAATACTTGTCTGTTTGGTCACCTGGTGTACTGCGTGTGTCACAGGAATCCCCGTGTACTCTCATAAACATCATACATGTGTGTTGGCATATGCAGGGTGTGGTGATACCGCGCCACACCACAATCACAAATGAATTACACATAACAAATGTCATCTGCTCACTAATATGACAGAACTATAAATACTGCTACTACTCAAACCTTTATTAACGCTGATACTGTGAATACCACTACTACTAAGTGCTGCTCCAATGTAAAAACCCCCCATAGAAAGTCACAAGTATGATAAGACATGCATGTCACAAGTCAACTCATAAATACACGTCAACATTACTACAAAATGGAGTATTTGTATGGATGTATAATTTTTCATCTGAGGTATCAAGTCTCTCAGAGCCAAAAGGCCAAAGTCAAAGTGAAGTCACAACTCAGCGGTGGAGTCAAATCAGTCCAGTTGCTGTTCAGACACATTGTTTCACATTGTCAACTCGAAGTCTACTAGTTTTGTTGCTGTGACTGCTAATGACTACTTGTCACAATGTAGTGTGATGTTTTACTTGCTTACTTCCCGCAGTTCCCATCTGTTCGCTTCCTGTCAACGCTAGGCTAACGTCACTTTGCCTCCGACCTGCTCCCCACACAGTGCTTTTTCAGCATTAAATTCATTATTTCACTTTCACAGATAGCTTTATGTACATTGTTAAAATTCCTTAAGTTTGTTTTTGTCTATTGATTTTTTTTTTTAAGAATTGTTGTTTTTGTAATCACCTCAGTGTGTTTAAATAGCAAGGTTAGCCAGTCAGCTAGCATAGCGGGCCAGTAAAATGAAGGTCAGCTTTACACAGGTTTGCTTTGTCCCTCTTTGCTCTTCGTCCGCTAAGTTCTCCTCCGTGAGTTCTCACTGCATTCCAGCTGACGCTAGGTTAAAGTGAGAGGTTAACGTTCGAACGCACAGTAAATTATAAGTAATTTAAAAAGTGAATAAATTGATTAATAAACAAAAGCAGCTTGGCACAACAGGATCAATAAGAGCTAACCAACGCAAAAAAATCCCCAGTGGGATGTGGGCTTTCATGTGAAAATTATTGATTGTGTGTAATTTGTCTAGAGTGCTCTGCCAACACTTGCCAAACACATACACACACTCAAAGACACGCCAACACTGCTATGAGGCTGGTTTGTAGAGTGCACAGTGGGGGACACTACAATAATTTCCTGGTGAATCTGGAACCAATCCCTTTTTTTTAAGCTCTCAATATGGTTCCAAAAGGTATTTCCTAAAAAAAGGGCCTCACCTACTGTACCTCAGGTCTTCAGGAACAGATTCCTGGAACAACTGGCAAGTTTAAGCCAAGTGCATGTGTTCCAGCAAGTCCTGTAACTGGGACAAGCTTTTAATGACTGAACATTAAGGATTAGGAGGAACGTCATACAATATTCATTTGTGGGTGAAAGTATCAATTTGTGTAACTCTGGACTGATGGGATCATTTTTGGAATAATGTGTTCAGGGGATTTAATGTCTTTACGGGTTCAAATGAGGAGCTTGCTGTGTCACTTTGCATGCAACTATTTTTGCCCTGTTTTTTTCTAGTAAAGTTTACTGCCAACACTATTTTTTGCAGATTATCTTTTCCCTGAATGATTGAAATAATTGCAACACAATCATGGTCTGGGCCTGCTGCAGCTATCACTGTTTGGGAATGTTAATTGTGGTGTTGACTGGATGCTGAAGTTGGATTTTAAACTTTCAGCCATTCAGAAATAAGGACCAGATCAGATATGGAGTTGTATTTGTGGATTCCAAAAGTAATCTCCTCTCTCTGCTGTATCGTTTTACGCCTTTATCCGGAAACAATCATGGTTCAAGCCAGTTTCTGGTATCTGGGTTCTGGTATCAACTTGTCCTTCTCCTGTTTGTTGTGGAGACGTGGATTTTATTCGGTCTGTGTTTGCCATGTCCTGTCAGATATATGTTTCCAGATCAATGATCGCCTTCTTGCAGCTGGCTGTTAGACAATTCCATAGTTGCTTTAACACATCTGTTGGATTTTTGGCAGCATGGTGGTGTGTCGTGGGTTAAGAAGGTTGTGGCTTCGAATCCGGGGGTCGACCTCTGCACGTTTCTGTGTTGAGTTTGCATGTTCTCCCCGTGTCTGCGTGGGTTTCCTCCTGGTGCTCCGGTTTCCTTTACCCACAAAAAACATGTACGTTAGGTAAATCACTCCTGTCGTTGCCCCTGACCAAGGTAAGGTGGAAGATCTGGACTTGGTCCCTGGGCGCTGTTGTGTGTCTGTGTGTGTGTGCGCATGTGCTGGCTGTCCACTGCTCCTCATTGAGGACGGGTTAAAGTGCAGAGAATTAATTTCCCTACAGGGATCAATGAAGTCCCCTTCTTTCTTTCTTACCTGCTTAGCCCATTACCGCGAGGGCCTGGAGACTTGGGATGCTTCATCACTTTGACACTGTCTGTATGTCGCGTTACCGTTCAAGGACGACGTTTGCTCTCCCGTAAACAGCGCCAGCTCATCTAAAATGCCAAACGTGACACAATCAGTTGGATTCTGCGCGCTTAACGGACATGAATGTTACATGAGCAAAATAACTCAGGCCTCTAAACACAATAGGACCTCATTACTGTCCTGTGCTTGCCTCGGGGCGATGCCCCCACCCAGCCGCACCCTGCAACAGAACCCAGATGGCCTGCGTCACTCACCCTGAGGTGACAACACCAAAGTGCTGAAGTGACAGCTGCTGTACGTGCGTTTGCGCACAGGTGTAGATCATACGCATTTGTTTTGATGTCTCGCAAAGACGGAGTCCGAGTGGAAACTTTTTGGACATTTTGGAGAAATGCACGCGCAGAAAGCTGCACACTATATTTAACGAAAAAGTGAAAGTCCTAAGTTCTGAGGTAGATCGGAGGTCTGAGCGCCACGTCTTCTGTCCCCTGCGTGGAGTGTGATGAATGTGTGGCACAAACTGAATCGGTGTAAAATAGCAACTTTTCAGTCTGTCTCACATTAAAAACGTAGCCAAGTCGTTGGGTGAGTCCATGCTGTAAATTCCTCCAACCTGTCTCCCCTTAAGAGCCCATGTTTGCTATTTTGAAGTACGCCCTTCCTGTCTACATTGACTCCTACTGTCGATTGTCTACTGTTGTGTCAGTCTAAATTCCCACATAATTCTCCACAACCAACACCCTTTTCCTCTCCATTGTGCATTCCTCCCAGTTCTCAGCATGCAATTTATTGCCTGTTGCTTAATCAGACCCGATGTCTTTGTACGGTGCGAAAGCGTGTTATTATGGCGGCGCTGTTGGAGTTGATGCAGGACTTGAAGTTTTTTGGCTGCATGGAACGGGACAGTTTTACAGCTCGGAGCTTCCGAGGGTTTACGAGCCGCATGCTTTGCTCGCATCACTGGTTTTGTTTAACTCCACGGCAAATAAAGAAATGGAGGGAAGGAAGAAATGGATGGATACCAGACGTGACGCCGCTGTGAAAACAAGAGAGTCTCTGAACGTTATTTCATCAATCAATAGCTCATGTTAATACACCGAGTGGTCTCGCGCGTAAGTCATTTATGTGGTTGCACTCTGTGTTATCTGCTCGTTGTTTTCGTTGTGCTTAATTTGTCCTATGTGGTTTCTCGGTGAGTTTTTATTGCAAAGCCAGCCTGCAACCCTAATTGCGCCGAAGGGAAAATAAGGTTTTCAAGTGAACTGAACTGAGACGAGTGGTGGTTAATACTCATCTATGAAACTGCACCGTGCAAACCACACTGGAGTCTGGAGTTTCATGCAGTCCGCTTTAATGTTTGATTAAATTAATGTCCAGCTTCTGATTGATAAGCACGGAGTGACTGGTTTTTCATAGTAAGATGCCTTCAATCAAAATTACTTTTCTCACATCAGGTACTTTTTCAGGACCCAGGAAGACTTTACCTTGTTTCCTAGTTTGCGGCTGACTTGGTGTCAGTACTCTGTGACGCTTCAGGAAGTCCTGGATGGGGTTTGCGAGACCAAACATCACCGACTGATCAGATGAAAGCCATCCCGATCAGACAAACGCCACTTTTAGATACTCACATTTAGCTTGTTTTGGTACCTGCAACACACGTGGCAGCAGATCTCCGTGTTTAATCTGTAATTTGGGCTGTGGCTTGCTGCACTTTTCACCTTATTTAATCCGTTGTGGCACTGATTCTGCTGATACAAATAATTTGTTTACAGTCATACTCATTACTTGTGTTGCTAGTGGATACCATGACTGTAAAAAAAAAAAAGGAGAGATAGTTGGTCACATGCGCTTTCTGAGAGGTTTGGAGGCGTCGTTGGTGATTATGAAAGCTATCATCTTTTCTCTAGTTTTCTGTGTGAGCCCTGCATGCTGAATGATGTTTCTGGGTGTTAAAATAGAACAACATTCCACAATTGGTGACTAATCAATGATCCAAGTCCTGTAAGGAAGTGGGCTTATCAGCAGGCAGAACCTTTGCTTGGAGCCCCCTGGTTTAGTTTGGACCCTGGCCTGAAGCAGATGAAGAGCATAAACTCTGCCTTCAGTTAAACGAAATGGATCATTAAATATCCGGAGAACATTTTGTGCTTCAATTCATCAAATCTGAAATAAAAATAAATCGTGTGATTAGTAACTTTGCGATAAACGTTGCTGGCTGACAGATGTATTTATTGGCACCGCCTGCCGAGTTCACGCCCCTGTTAACCTTGGAACAAAATCCAGCACGGTCCGTCTACCGAAAAAACAGCCACTGAAAGATAAATCACGAGGATCGTACTGAGCGGCCTGCCCTCTGGTGGCCTTGTCCCGGCCTGTCAGAGTCTGAGGAGGCAAACTCAGCTGAAAAAACCTTCTCTTCCTCTGCCAAGACCTCGTTATCAAATTTGATTTGAAATATTCTCCGATATGTGGAATAAAAGTCATCTAACATCAGCACCTGAATCTGAACACGATCATCAGCCATCATCACAATCACAGCACTCTGTGGGATATTTATACAGGATGTAACTGGGATGTGTTAGGTCAGTCTGGACACTGTGACAAGATCAATACTGTCAACGGAATCAAAATCAATATGTAAAAAATGTATGATTCGCTACTTCCATGTAACACTTGATGCTGAACTGTGGGACGCCTGCAAACTCTCTCTCCATGTTACAAAACAGATGATGAATCACAAAGTACACTTTTGGGACAGTTCAGCGTCTGTGTACCTTCCATTCATTGGATTGGATTCTGAAACAAAAATCAGAAAACAAATTTCATGACCTGTTTGTGGTGGTCCACATCCAGAAAAAAACAAAATATGAAATCACTGAATAGAAATATGGTTTGCTTGTTTGCCTTTAAATGTAAATGTGCTCCTTAATTGCTAGAATGCAAAACGTCGTCCCAATTATAACTATCAGTATAGATCAAAATATCAAAAACAAAAAAAATTCTATTTTGTGGACAAATTTTATGAAACAGGAGTTTTCGATTGTCAGATTTTTGTTTCCGTGTTTTAAATCCGTCCAACTGAACAGAAGGCACAGTGACCGTTCAGTATCCGTGAGTTTGTCCTAATGGAAGCATTTCTGTCGATTAGTTTTGTCAATTTTTTTGCAACTTTTGTGTCCTATTATTGTGTCATTAACTCTCTGTAGCTTTCCATATTTGTTCTTCATACAGTTATAATTATTCTTGCAGAGGTTGGAGATGCATGTAGCCAACGTGTTTCGTTGTCGCTCCCAAGGCTACAAGTGAAAGCTCACTCAGCAGCTCCATAAATGCTTCAATTGCTTCCCGCTCCCGTCTCTCTGAGGCCGGGCCTTTATTTATTCCAGGAGGACCACTTATTCTAGTGTTACCTGTTACCTTCCTACTCCCATATGGGAACTGCAGCTTTATCACACCGGGCAATCTAACCCAACAACTCTCTTGTGCTCTAGTATGCTCTCTTACACACACTCACACACACACACACACATACATGAAAACCTCTCTCTCTCCTATCTGGCAGAGCGATCTAACGCAGCAGCTCTCTGGCCGTCTGGCTGCCATGCCAGGTAAACGACACCTGCATCCTTGAATTACCTTAGTCTTTCCCCTCCACCTTGTCCTCCCCTCGACTCCACCTGCTCCCTGTCTTCTCCTGCCTGAACCCCTCCTCTTCCTCCGCTCCTTCCTTCCTTTCTTGCTTCACCCGTCTCCCCGTGCTCTCCTGTTTCTGTGTCTTGGTACATGGTCTCACGCTTTAGGTTAGCGATGCGTACAATTGGGCTTGCCCTTACTACAGAGAGGCTCTCTGTGTGTATTGGAAAGAGAGAGAACAATCAAACAATAACGGATGTTCGTCTGTGTGGAAGTGTAGTCATTTTTAGTCCCGCCCTCCCGCAGTAACAATTTTGGTTTGTTTTGGATGCGACTGGACTCCAACAGTGCCACCATGTGGTCATTAATGAAGAACGTAATGGTTGCGGAGGCGTTGGGCGTTTGCTAAAAGAAAGCATGACTCCGACTCACGAAACTTGCAAGTGATTTACTTTTACAGGTGTGGGTGTGTACGCGCGCGTGTGTGCGCGGTTTATGACCACTACCTGTTGAGTATGTAAACATGGGTTCATGTGTTTCCAGCCTTTGATCAAGTGTTGTGTGTGTAAGCAGCCCTGTGTTTTTCCTTAAAGATTACAAGTTGTTCATGTAAGTGCGGGCATGTGCAACCAAGAGACATAAAGACTGTGTGTTTACGTCTGTGTATGTGTGTGTTGGAAGGGAGTAAATATGAGACCGAGCCAAGGAACTGAGAGGTCCCTGGGGGAAAGTCACAAACTTCTCAGTGGGAAAATTTCCTCTGAGCAGCCCTGTGTGTGTGCCTGTGTGTGTGTGTGTGTGTGTTTATCTTCATGCTATCTTTATGTTAATGCAATTTGTGTAAGTCTCAGCTAAAAGCTGTGATGACCCATGAAACCATGTTGAAACCAGATCCGGACAGGAGTCAAAGCTCTTCTCCTCCTCTCCTCTTCCTCCTTGTTTCTTTATGCTCTCACCTTTCCATTTTCTCCTCTTTTACCTCTTTTTCTTCTTTTTCCTCCTCTTTGGGTGTCTTTTCTTCTTTCCCCTCCCAGCCCGGTGCTTCTACCTCCCCTGTTTCTTTACACATCTACACATTTCCTCCTCTCCTATCCAGCTTCAGGCCAAGGATCACTGTCAGATACACACACACACTCACACACAAGAATGCAGTAAGGTGAGAAGATGGGAGGATATGGATGGATGGGGGAGTAGTTGAGGATACTTAAAGACTGTTTTAAAATGTCACCGACACGCCTGATGATGCTTCTCTCTAGACATTACAGGGCCAGACGTCTGTTCCAAAGTGAGCCAGACGTAAAGGAGGAAAGGTGACATTTTGATGGAGATCTTCCTCCTTGGAGTCCTCCTCCATCGCTCCGTAAAGATGAGCGTGGAGCCCTGCACAGACCTGCACAGTCATCCCGGTATAAGAACAACACGCTCACATTAACGAGAGCACAAAATGTTTTGACAGCAGTTAATCCAGACAGGATCTCCAACAACTCAACGTTTCCATTACCGGATCTTCTCAGTTTGTTATCTTGTCATCAGCGCCCACAGTGTGGCCTTTGAAGTGGTCTGAGTATTTATTGGGAAAATAAAAGTTTCTACTTTTTATTGCCATGAAAACACTTTGCAGACTGAAAGTTGCTTTTTCTCTCAGTGGTTGTGCCACGACCACAATCAAACTGTCCACAGTCGGGCGCTCGTCCCACTGTGAGACGGCGTCTGGTAAGAGATGCATCTGTAGTCTGGAATGTCAATCATGAGTCATCAAATAAATGATGATTCTGAGGCTGTGTGCATCAGAGAGTCAAATGTAGCAGTGGAGGTTCTTCAAACTGAGGCCTGCCTCCCAGCGTGCTGCAGAGGAAGGGACAGCTCAGCGAGTGGTGTCCAGATCATAGAGACACCGCTCCCAGCCCCGGAGGACATTTACAACTCACACTGCAGCAACTGGACAGAGCCCGCACTCCCACGCCTCCGTCTGTTTGAACGCCGCCCATCTGGCAGACGTTAGAAGGCCTTTTAAGCCCACACCTCCAGACCGAGAAACAGAGCCAGGACTGCACCGATCGGTCCCCCCGCCCCCAACTGACACGCTGGAGTCTCACTGATCATTCAGTCATGCTGGTTCCCCGTGGTGCTCCTGAGATAAGATGCCATCACCCTCAACAAATTTCAACTTGGGAATTTTGCTTTTTTTGCCAAAGGTTTTCTTAGTCAGAAAGAAAACGAAGCAAATCCCCAACCTGAACAGTAACCCACAAACTTCTCAACTGTTTTCTAAACGAATAGGAGCCTGTGTACTGGATATAATAGGATGGATAAGCGGTTTGTCTTTTGAAAGGGTTCGCTTGAATCTTTGGCTGACAGGTTCCTGCTGAAACAGACCACAAAGAGCCGCTTGACCTGAATGAAAAATACTGAGCTTTCTCCAAAGTAAAGCTGAAGGCTGGACTGTATCGCTGAAAGCACAGAGAGGAACATCCAGTCAGACGTGAAGGACCGGGGCTCTGTCAGAAGTGTGTATTCTACTGCTACGATCTAAATTGATCACTTGAGAAAATGTGGTGGTTGTACGACGGATACATTTTGTAACGCTGAAAGAATTACAGCCACCTTCCCCAAAATAATGAACCCAACATGACAGATGTTACTATAAATGTGTCCGCAGGCGTATTTTTCCAAGAATTTCCCTTAAATTAACCCAACCTGCCAAACGTCCAGACACGATCCGTGTTCATTAACACACACGCTCACTTTCTCTCAGACAATGCATGCCGCGCTGTGCCAAACCGAACACTATTATTTCGCTTTACCATTCAGCCAAAGAACTCACGAAATCTGAGCGTCAACATGTTGGGAACACGCACGCAAACACACATACCTGCGGCTCCCGCACACTCAGCTGTAAAGAAAGTAAACATGCAGCGCCAAGCCACAAAGCTCATTTAACATCCGCTCTATTCTCTCTCTTTCTCCTCCTCCTCTTCCTCAGCCAGCTGCTTATTGTCTTAACGCAGCACTCATTTTTCACTTTCTGTCCTTTGTTGCCGACGTGCAGAGCTACCTCGAATCATCGATCACGCTGCTGTTTGTGTTTGACGTGTGTGAAGTCTGAGCTCTCTGTTCTGCTCTCATTTCCCCTTCGCGTCTAATTTTTTATGTCATTTCTGCGTTCATTTATTTTACGGCGTTTCACAGCAGGAACCTTCGCCATAACATGAAGCTCCTTCTATTGTCAGTATTGTGGACAAGTGTAGTACATCCTGAGAGTGTTACATCACTCGCTTGACTTTCAAGGCCTGTTAGCAGATGTGAAATATGATGTCATAGTTAAATCAAAATTCTGACATTTTCCATGGAGATTGTTTTAAAGCTGCACGATGTTTCTCCCTATCCGATGTCTTCCCTTTGTCACTCTGTCCTTCCTTTTTTCTTTTTTTCACAATTACCGCTATTTCATTTTTATCCTGAAATTATTTTACTAAATATTTAAAGAATATTTTTCCCTTTTTCCCTAAGTCTTTGGTGCGTTTATTTGTACTTATTGATGTCTTGAAAGTACTCAGAACAGATGGACACATCACAGAATGCTGCTAAAATTTACTTGGAAAATTAGTATTAAAATTCTTTCTTATTTGGCTCAGTACCAGTATTCTGGAGGCTGCGGGGCCGATGGGCGGGATGCCAGAAACTTACAGAGCGTCTGAGCCTCAAATATGATCAGAAGCACAAAAGTGAGACTAAAGGAGGTTCGTACTTAAGTACACAGCAAAAAGTACTCGAAAGCCACGCAGCCACCTCCTCTCACGTCTCCTGTCTGACATCTTCATCCACGCAGACGTTTGCTTTTGTTGACGTTTTCATTCGCTGTTGAAAAATGCGGACTATCAAAATTATGAGTGATCTTCACACTCCCCAGCTTGATGGATGATTCTGGTTGTTAAACAGAGGAAAAAGTGAATCCTTGGACGAGAAATGAATACCAAGCTGACTGAACAGAGCAAGAAGGAGCACGTACTGTATGTGTCTGCTATAAAAAAACAAAACAAAAACAAAAATGCATTCAACCTTCAACAGAACCAGTACATGCACGGAGACAAACGTATACTGTAGGAAACGAGCACGTCATCTTTGTTGGAGTCTTTCACTCAGAAAATGCTGGCTTGGACGACAGCTCCTTAATGGTGACTCAAAATTAATTTTTCTTACTTTAACCCTGCACTTTTTTAGGCCTTAAACAATGATAAATGTATTGGTAATCCAGTGCACTTTAGGGCAAACAGTTTGGGATTATTTTAAGGCTTTGTCATACATTTAATGGGTCTTTTCATAATAATCCCATTAATAATTCTCTATCCCACACAGAAAAGGCACTAAAAATCCCCTGCATAATTCCCATAGAAATTTAGGGGCAATAACAAAAAATTATAATTTTTTGTATAATTTCTATTTATTCTTAATGCCAACACAACATTGCTATAGTTGGCATACAACAACTGCAAGACTTTTCACTAGAATTAAACTTTCGAAGGTTGTACCTCGCAGTTGGAGAAGTTAACCTGAAAGTGGCTCAACCTGACTTTGGGAACTTTGGGAATTTCACTAGAATTTGAAATAAAACCATATGGCGATGGATCCATCAGTGGCTATAACTTTTATTTTGAAATTTCATCCTTCCTGTAATCTTTAGTTATCAATACAGCATACTCACCAAGTGTGTTTTGGTGTGTATTTACATCCAGATTGACACGAGCTGAGTCTGTTGGATGAATGGAGAGATTCTGCGGACTGAGTTGGAGGTCTGAGCTCAGACATGATGTGCTGCCTGAAGCCGATGAGTGAGTCACATTCCAGTGTTAACAAGCGACAGATAAAAAGGCTCTTAAAATAGAGAGACATTCTTCCTCTAACTCTCCATCACTGCCTCTGGACACACAACAGTACAGGAACGCTGGGAGTCCTACGCACTGTCCCTGCTTTGCCCAGTGCACTCTGATTCATGTACTTTAGTGAACTGTCAAATGTTTGGATTGTGTAATTCATAGTTCAATCAGATCAGTTTGTGCTCGTGAGCTAAAAAAACAGCAAATTTACTTTAGAATCAATCAAAAGTTGTCATCTCTCGTATTGTAGCTCTCATCAGTCCTGTACTGACTCGTCCTGGATGAAGAAGAAGAGCAAAACCTCTTAGATAGGACACGGCTCTGTTCACGCTTCCCTCCTCTCATTTCCTTGTCCCCTCTTCATCTGTTCTGCTCTTAAATGAATGAATAATGCAGCGTCCTGCTCCGATCATCATCATCATCTTCATCGCTGTCTTTCGTTTACTGGCTCAAATACTGGAAATGATTCACGTGTGCCTAAATACACACATTACAGGTACACACACGTATCTCATATGAAACGGAGAAAGCAAAATAAACACACCTTACACACACGTTCAAATACAAAGCATTGATTTAAAAACTGCAGTCCAGCACACAAAGGTGTAGTTGCTCTTTACACGCACTCACACACTTTGCAGACACACACAGACACACCATCTTTCATGCTTGTCCCTGCAGGCCAATCAATAATGGGACATTTGGGTTGCCACAATTACACTTTCTCCCTGTGAGGTCTGTGTGTGTGTGTGTGTGTTGAAGGTAGCTGTGTAATCTGTCAGTGCCACAGGTTATGTGATCATTAAGTCAAATCAAGTGGAGTTTATTTGTACAGGCCGATATCACAACCAAAGTCTCAAAGGGCTTCACGCCCCACATAATAAGACAGGAAAACATGCCGGAGGAAAAACTCCCCCAAAAAAACCTTAAAATAAAGGGAAAAAAGGAGGAAACCTGAGGGGAGGCCATGCAGAGAGAGAGAGAGAGAGAGCGAGAGAGAGACCCTCTCCTCCAACGACCAGGTGAACAACAGGAACCACATGAGGGATGAATGAATAACATAGGCGCTAATATGCAAACACACACGCTTTGATAAAGTAAGCTCTCACTCTCTCTCGCTCTCTCTCATGCACACACACACACACACACACACACACACACACACACTCGTGTGCTTCCTGTCAGTGTAAATTACAGACCTCAATCTCCTCTTCCTCTGTTTATTTGTCTAAATGTCTGGTAGGCAGCAGAGCAGAGCGCCTCTCTCTCTCTCTCTTTCTTCACCTCCTCCTCCTATTCTCCTCCTTCTTTCCACGAGTCTTTCTTCACTTTCACTCCTCACCCAAACATTTTTTTGATTCCTTAACTCAGTGGTTTAATTCATTCCATCCTCCGTCCTTCATTCTATGGATCCTTTCTGTTTGTCTTCATCGTTCCTCCTCACGTTCATCGCGTTCTCTTCTATAAACTCTACGTTTATGGAGTCATTTCATTGTGGACGTGTGTGTGTTTACTCTGTGGTGAGGGAACGTTTAATTAAGCTCTGACTTTTACGTAACCCTCCTCATTCTCACCTGGTCCTCTTCATCTCTCTCTCTCTCTCTTTCTGCCCTGTTCACATGTCCATGACGTTTATGAGTGCGTGTGTGCCTTTGTCTTCCTGCAGTGTAAATAAAAGTGTGTGTGACTGCCGTACTCTGTGTGTGTGACAGAATCAACAGGCCTTTAATTAAAGCCTCGGATGTCAGCGTGCCGCGAGAGAAACTGTGGCCTCCATTATTTTGTGTGTGTTGACGATTGAAACAGGGCCGGTGTTTGATGTCGGGATGATTTGGAATCTCCAGGTGCACAGACCGCACGCTCGGATCTTGGCGCCGAGCAGGTGGAATTTACTGTGAAAACAACACGTAATCCGCTTCACGCAATTTAGGATGTTGCATGTGACCTTGTTAGGATTAATTTTGTCAAAACAGCTTCCCACTATTTATTTTTTAATTTTTTTTGTAATGTTTGAGGCGATCCCAACATGACCTTTCCCTCCTTTGGTTCTCATCATCTCCTAATGCCTCTTCTTCGTCACCTCCTCGCTCTGTCTCTCAAACTCGTCCGTCTTTCCTTACATATTTGATGATCTCACCACGGTCCAGGATAATAATCACACAGCTGTGACATCACACGGCGAGCCCAAGGGGGCTGCTGGAAATCTGCGTTTCCGTCTTGCCTGTTAATGATTTAACGCGTCCTCCTCGGCGAGGATGCCCGGTATTCAGGTATTCAGGTATTCAGGTATTCAGGGACCTTTTGTTGTGTGTGACTCATGCTTAGTCACAATCTAGAGCATGTTTGCCATGGATGGACATGTTCCAAAACACGGTGATGCGTGAAAGAAAACATGCAGTATAGATGTGATGATGCGTTCGCTCTGACATCAGCCGCTCAGACAGTCCAGATTCAGCTTCTGTTCCGGAAGACGCAGAAATGTCCGGAAAGGGAGAAAGTTTAGCTGCGGGCCAACATTAGTTATTGAGTTTAAGTCCATAAGTCTGAATCATGATGTCTCATGTGGTGGTTTAACCTTTTAAGTCTCTCATTCCCAACCCCACTAATAACTTCAATAATGGCCGCATTCCATTTAGCCCACGTTGTGGCTCCATTGGTATGACATGGGTGGAATGAGGCACCATTAAAGGAGGCCTGTGGACAGATCATAATGGTCTTATTTTCATCTAAGGGTCCATCTCCAAACCTTTGTGACACTTTACTGTGCAAAACAACACAACAACAAACAAACCATCTAAATCTGCTCCTTTGCTGCAGCACTGATGCGCTCTGTGTGAATATAGGCCATCACCATATCCCATTCAGGTTTTCAATTTAATAAAGCAAATAATTCAAATATTGCATAAGAAAAAGGCCGATTCCACCACGATTCTGTCAGAAGAGTACAAGAGAAACTTCTATAATGAGCTGTAACTATGGATACGGAGAGAGTAAGCCATCAAATGGACACTGCAAGTTCTCCCCCCTCTTTGGTTTCAGGCGATGATGGGGGAAAGATGTCCTCTTAAGTGTCATTAGGTACACCTGGGCTGTGGTTTTCATACTGTTGCAACTCAAAGTGAGTACCATGATGATGTCTGTTCACTGACAGACATCCATTAGAGTGCTGGGATTTATGGGGGTGGCGCCTCTACCTCCCAGATATCCCTCCACGGTCCGTCCATCCCATCATCTGAGGAAGCGATGTTAGCGTTACCAGATGTGCAGCTGAGGCAAGACCATAATAAATGATGAGGGAAGACCAGATGTGCTGCTAACAGAACCCTGCCAGGTCTGTTTTCATGTCCCGAGTTGTAAAAGCAGCTCAGACACAGAAATAGACGACGAGTTAGTGGAAAGAGATAAAGACACACATCCGCGCGAACGTATGCATGGGTGCACGCACGAGGTGGGAAGAGAGGCAGGAAGTGTTGGACTACACGGTTCTATTCCTGCCACATCTGATGTCATCACGGATCAGCTGGGGCTAAATAATGCAAACGAAACAACACACAGATAAGAGGCGTTCGGACGACAACAGATAAACACAAGATCAGACATGTGGACGTGAGATGATGTCAGTTTGACATCATCTCAAAATGTGATTTATGTTTCATGTTCAGGTTAATCCAGTGTGGATAAAACATTTAATCATCCACTCGGACATAGCAGACACAGGAGTATTGAACCAGGCTGTTCGCATAGTGTGTCCAGTTAACATCAAATAAAGACCTTTGCAAAAGCTCTATATAGTCGTAAACAGTAACGGCATCTTCTCTGTGCCTTTACGTGAGGGATACACTCTTGTGCCTCTAGTTGTGAAAATCACTATAATATGTGAAATGGAGAAAATCTGCTATTTGACTCATAAGTACAAAGCAAACAAATTAGTGCACTCACGTCTTCACCAGTTTTTACTAAATTTGGTACATATCAAATGTTGGTGATCTTAAAGTGTTCACAACCCTTTTCCATGATCTTACGCATTATTTTCCTTTAATCTATACACAGATGTTTCTGCTGACTCTTACGTGCAAACCTAAAACAAACGTCATTTGTTAAACCTAAAAGGCCGATTTTAAACTTAACGTCTTAATTCTATTCTTTTATATTACTTTTACCGATATTTCTATTTTTAATGACTTTTATCCTAATTGTTCGATATGGAAGCCAAGTACGGCCATGCACGCAACAGTTTTTTCGACGCCGTTATCTCGAAACAACACAAGTCGTTTTCTCGTGATATCGGGTTCATTTATCATGAGAAAATGAAGTTTGTTTTCTCGAGATAACAAAATAATTGTGGATGCAGTTGAATACTATCTCTAACAGAAAGACACGATGCAGTTTCTGCCTGTGTTGGAGTTTGATTGACGCACCGTCTGTTGTGTTGATCCATGGGTACTCCTTGATCTGACATTTTAAGCTTTAATCTGTTGCTGCAGTTGTCATGCTGCCATCTATGCATAAGCAAGAAGAAACAAACTTCTGTTTCATTTCTTTCTCCTCATGAGAAAACTGCACACTGGAGAAACAGAGCATTTATTGACCGATAAATGTGACTCAACACATGACTTGTGCAACATGATAAATATAAAGCTCATAAGTCGGTGAGTCTGATTCCTTGTACAAAGCCGTGATATAAGATTACAAGACAGAGACAGGATGGCGGATCCATCACTCAGTCATCATGATCATCTGTTGATGCTGATTACATTTCCTGATCAGGTTCCTCTGTTTAAAAGATGAAATTTGGAGACATGAACATCTTCCGCCTGAATGCCTTCTTTGATCAACTTTTCCTTTGCCTGTTTGATAACTTTATGGTTACTTTAACATTCTTTATATCTCCAATGTTCTTGCTGACCCGTGCGGTTTTGATGGCTGTCTAGTTGGCTCAGATTTTTGAGGAGGTTTCGTGAGAAAGCTTCTTCATGTCAGCAGACACGCCACTCAGACGTAAAGGTTGCATTAGTGCCGCGCGCGCGCACGAGCACGCCCCTAATTCGTTGTCCTAATTCATGTCAGCGGCGCTGCTCTCTCCGCTGACAGACAGTGGCAGCGTGCATGCAGCTTCTTTGCAGCAACATGCGCCAAGAGCCATCTGTCCTGTAACACACACACACACACACACACACACACACAGAGCAGGGTGGATAGATTATGGTGTGTGTGGAGAGAGAGAGAGAGAGAGCGAGAGAGAGAGAGAGGGAGCGAGCGAGCGAGAGAGAGAGAGCGCATTACGCACACCCTGATCCTCTCCACACAGAACCAGTGTGGCGCACAGACAGGCGGCAGTCCTCGGAAAGTGGGAAGTTTTCGCCAAAGGATTCTGTCTAATAATCATCACCTTCATGTCGACTCTGTTGGATACTAACCCGCCGATGCTATGGTTACCTTTGTTACGGTAGGAACTGCTTTACTTATCGATCCGCTCTGCGTGGCTGGGAAACTCTCCGGTTCTGGCACTCTGACACGAAGGAGTGACAGAAGACGGAGGATGGCCCTGCTAGGTGTTCGACGTGTGATACAGACGCCAAAATGGCACCACGCTCGAGTTTGATTTGACAGACGCTGTGTTTACGGAGCCCGGAGTTAACTTGCAGGAGTGGTTTGGGGAAAAAAAAAAGTTTTTGAAAAACTGGATTTGGCACCGCATTCCCCTCCAGATTAGCTTTGAGTGCTGCAAAATCAAGGAGCGTGTTCCTGTCTGTATGGCGGAGATGGTGTGTAGTTGTGTTTGAGTGATGTTGTGGTGGTCAGCTTGGGGTTCTTGTAGGTAAAATAAAGTGGCATGTGCAACGCAATGCGCCCTTACGCAGCCTCAAGGCAAAGCAGCGCAGGGAAACTTCTTTCAGCTTTGTGTGTGTGTGTGCCTGTCTGTGTGTGAGCAGGTAGGCAAAAGGGTTGGGTCAGTGTCTTTCCACGCACACGCACATTATAGACTGTTTACTAATGCACAAGAGAGTGTTTTCAAAGGCGTGTATGTTGTGTTGGAGGCGGCGGAACTGGCTGAGTGCGCACGGGGACCGTTCAGATGTGGCTCAGCTTGTATTTTTGGATTACCCACGCACTAATTGTCTCCCAGCTCGCTGTTAGTGGGAAGTTAAATTGATCTGTAACAGTTGACTACTAGCACAAAGGCGGACTGTGCGCTACCATCGCCCCTTGCGCATTGGGTGCATGCGTGCATATCTGTTTGCGCGCATACATCGGTTGTTCTGTGCGTCTCCAGGTCCTACAAAAGTTTCCCAAATGTGCTGTTTAGATGTATTTCAGCGGAACTTGTTAACATTATCACTAAACTACTTACTAAAGTGAATAAGGCTTCACCTCAACTCAATTATTATTGTCACCTTTACCTACAAAATTTGGCAAATTGTGTCCCAAGCTGACATTTTCTTAGCTGCGTGGATGTGGACTTCTGCGTGGTTGTGTGTGTATGTTTCCAGATGGTTATCCTGCATGGCTTTTACGCGTGCAATGTCCCCTCACCAACATTTGGATGTGGTGCGGTGGTGACTGAAAGGGAGCCACGCAGCAGTAGTCCGTGTGCGGCCTGCGCACCTTTGCGCTATGGCGCACGACCCTGCGCGTTTTCAGCCCAATGGATGCTCGTCTGCTATGATGGGAGTGGAAGGGTGTGTACGTGCGTGAGTGTGTGTGTGCGTGCGTGCGTACAGAGGCCGTCAGAAGCAGCTGTTACAGCGGCGGCAGATTTGACGCAGAGGCCTTCGTGACGCACAGCGGGGAGAACATTAGGACACAGCGAAGGAGCGGTTCCATTCTGAAACTCCACATGTGTTACGGGGCGCTTGAGTTAAAAATGTCCTCGCAGCCAGTCGGAGAAAACAGCTGGGGGCGATTGAGTGCATTTTACAGTGCAGCTGCAGCGACTCAATTTTACAACGCTTATTGCGTTTTATTGTGGGGAGAAAAGAGCAAAATGGAGATAGAGGGGTGTGAACAGATCAAAAACACAAAGAAAACACAAAGAAAACGCATTAGAAAAGAGACAAATTAGCTCCATTGTTCTTCCATGTACTGACAGTGTCTCTGTGGAATGTTCATGTTCCTTTCTTGTTGCTGTCCAACCTTTTATCTGTTTTTGTCGACTGAGCTTCCCCTCCTCAGCCTCTTTGGTATCGCTCAAATTCTGCTATTAAAAGCAGACACAAAACAACAAAGGGAAGATTTGAGCATCATAAATAACAGATAACCTGAAAGGAGGAAAAACCTGTTCACTGTAGAGGTGCCAGTGAGCAAGGCCAACGCTCCGGAGGCTTGCTCAGTGGCCAACAGGGCAAGTCAGAGGCATGACCAGACATCGTACACTGTGAGAAACGACAGGAACTGACATCTGATCTTTAGCGTCAGTGAATGAGACACGTTCACCTATTTCAAGTTGAGGCAGCTTAAAATGCAAAAACAAATAAGTTCAGATTACTTCAAAAAGGTACACACAGCCTTAAGGTGAGGCGTAAATAACAACAATAATAATAAGTGGACAGTGCCTTTAAGTTGTACAACCTGTGTGTGTGTGTGTGTGTGTGTGTGGTTGCAGCGTAGATAAGTAGACATCTCCACATGCCCAGAACGGAGGCAGCTTTGATGCAATGCTTCCTCATGAAAACAGACACTCTGATGACCTGGATGTTGCCGTGATACACAGGAACCGCAACACAATCTAACGTGAAAGTAACGTTACCTTCACGTTCTGCATCGTGGACCGGATGCTCTCTGCATCGACTTGATGTTGAAATAAATTTATGCCATGCACGTGACATCATGCGATTCTGTGTTTGTACTTGTAGGACAATGACTGGTAGCACTCTGAACTCTGCAGGCTTGTAAAGATTAGTGCTATGACAGGAATTTACTCCACATTCCTTCAGTCTGAGAAGATGAATCCAATATGTGCACACAGTTTGGCTCCTCATTTGTCGATTCAACGTAACGGCATTTCTCAGATGCATTCACATTTTATCTTTCAGGTAAGCAAAGTTATCTCAGTCACTGTAAGTTGAAGCATTTGGAAATATTCCACCGTGCATATCGCAGCCTGCATGCTGAAGTTTTCCTGGCAAAACGAAATCAAGATAAACATACTGAATAACATCATCACTTTGAGGAACGGGTGGAGCCGATGATGATGAGCAGAAGGCAGAGTCATCAGCCAGGTGTCTTTCATTACAAGACGCTTCGATAAACTACATCCGTGACAGATCCTGCGGTGCTAACCTGAAGTTCTGCTGTTCCTGTACTCTGAGTTGATAGACAACGGTTCGGTTCTTTTGGTACGTTCTTTGTTGCCGACCAATTTTGCGCTGAACTTTCAAACGATGTCATTTTTAATATTTTCTGGTCAGGCTGACTGAGTCATTCAGAACAATGAAATGATTTGAAATGACTCAAACAAGCAAGCGGGAAAAGCAACCAGACGTTTTTGTTCACAAATATCTATCACCAAAATTACAGTTTACTGGTCCAAGTCATCGATTTTTGATATAAGACAAGTGTTCTAGTCACGTAACACACTGCATCTGAGTGGTAGCAGAAATGGGTTCTGTTAACGTTTCCTCATCCCAGTGAAGACGAACTGTGATAGGCTAGGAAACACATCCGTCACATGGAGATTATAGCCACTCATAGGCTGTTTCCAATATGTCAGTGTTGCTGCCCCGGAGGCACAGAGACAGAGAAAAGGAGCTGGAGGTTTCCTTTCAGCCTGTGTGAAATAAATAATGATCTAGAAGGTATAGGCTCAAACACTGTGAAGCAGCATAAGGAGTCGACTTTTGTGATGGTAGCCATGAATCTGTAACCTCAGCCAGTCCACCCGTCAATCAACAGCTCCACCAGTATGTGACAATCTTTCCCTGCAAGTCACGTGTCTGCTTTTCAGCACATTCAAGAGTTTCATAAGTGACGTGAAGTGGAACTTGAGTACTTTTCCAATAGTTTTGTGTCAAAGATGGCGTATTTAAGATGGGTCATGCACCTAAAGATGGTACTTGGCTTGGGAATGTCCAAATCCTTTTCTAAACAGTTCGATGACAGCTGACAACTGACAACAAACAGGACCATGAAAAACAGCAAATCAAATTAAGATTTTGGAGATTTTTTTTCCCACTTTGCTCAAATCAGTATTTTTTTCTGAGAAACAAGTACAGTACAAATGTCAACATATGCTTGAAATGGTCATTTGACTTACATTACAGATTGTTGCTATTGGCCCAACATATAATTTGCAGGAGTTCAAGAAAAGGTCCCAAAAATTGCCGAATGGGTGTATGTGATATGGTGTAGTTAATGTCTTGTCATGTGCTGTGTGTAGGAGCAGCGTTCCCTCTGTTCCACGTACAGACAGAGCCGTCTCTGCTTTTTCCGACTCCTTACAGCGTGTTTTGCTCTAACTAGCTGGAAGAATGTGAACCGTATAAACACTCGGCTAAATGTGTAAACCATCTCGGACAGGCAGGCAGGGCCGTGATACTGTAACCATATAGAATAAGACAAACCGCTTGATCCACCCAAAGAAGGAGGAGGACAGTAAAGAACAGCTTTAGAAGGTGATAAGTTCAATAATATAGTAATGATGATAATATATCACAAGAGTATGAGGAACTGTGTATGTGGAACTTCATCGGTGTGGTCAAATGCAAATCTCAAAGGTCGGCTCACTTAATCTGGATTCATTTCTATTTCAGTTCAGTTCAGGTGTAGACCAAATTGTATTTTTGTTGAGTCCAGATCCAGTTGAGATCATATTTGGGTTAAGTCCAGGAACAGTTTTATTTATGGCTTGGTTGTGTCTAGTTTGAGTTCTATTTTGGTTCAGGTCAAGAATAAAAAGTATTTGAGTTTAGCCTTGATGCAGATTAATCTTGATGTTGATGCGGCCTTGGTCCAGAATGAGTTCTACTTCAGTTTAATCCAGGTCTGGATTAAAGTCTGACGTTACGGTTGAATTACAACATAACTGTGAGAGTAAAATTTCAGTTTTGTTTTAGTTACCAGTTGAGCTACTTTTGCTAATTGCTTATATAAAATCTGTCCTTACAGAGAAGATACAAAAACCATCTTGTCTCCCCGTTTGCCTTAAAGTGCTCAATTACTAATTTATTTATCACCGTTTAAGGGATTCATGAAACAAAAGAAGCACAGAAAGGAAGACATGAAAAGCCTACATTGTGTTGGTGCTGAACACGAACAGATAAAAGAACTAAAAAGCCATGGAAGCTACTTCCAGAACTTTGCAGCATGAGGGAGTGACTTAAACTTTAAAACATATCACCTTCAGCACCAACGCAAAGTAAACCTTGTGATGCCATAGAGTTGTATTTCCTAATTTTGTCAGTCAAGTGTTTCTCTGATTATATCAAACTATGTCTCAGGTCAGCAAAATTATGAGTCCACACCCCTGGAAGAAATCAAACTTTCTATGAAACAACATCGAGGGCCCGGCTCAGGTCACATGCTCGTACAATGGCAGCTCATTGGCTTGGGACCGGGTAGCTTCGTTTTTGTCCGTATCGAATGTGACGCCTATAAGATGACATCTGTGTGAACTGATGTGTCAGGTTGGTGACTGGCTTTGATATCTGAGCTGGCAGATGTTCAGGCTGCTCGAGGGTGACACACAAACACACCATAACGCGTTTGTTATCAAACACCGGTGACGCTGGCTGCTGCGCTTTTTTGAAATACTTACTGCGTAATTTGTTAAAATGAGTAATTAGTAAAAGTTTGCACACTGTAGTCCTTTGTACGTCATACCTACTCCAGCACTTTTCAAGCTGTTAGCTCACTCTGTGAATCACAGGACAATACGGTGCTGTCTTGCATTTCAGTGTCTTGAAGTTGGGAGGTTTTCACTCTATGATCGGCAACGCAGTTATCACAGTTAAATGAAGATGGAAAGCAGTAGACAGCGGGTTATTACTTTAGATTTGGGGGCCGGGCTTTTATGTGCAATCACCTTTTCAGCAAGTAGAAATTTGCGCCAAAATTGCATAAAGGCATAAAATTTTCATCATTCCATCATTCACTTTAATCAGCATATGAGATAAAGTCCGACAGGTGATAAAATGCGTACCGGATGACTGAATTTTATAATTGCAATACGTAGGTCTGGCAGTTAAAGTACTGGGTACGTGATGTGTCAAAAGGTTCTATTTCCTTAATAACCTTAACCATAGCCATGGAAAGTAGAGGGTGTTTTCAGGAGGGGCCCTCAAGAGACAGGACCTAAAAAGCTCATTTTTACTCAGTGTGCACAGTGGTGATGCAGCAACGAGGAACAGGAGATAAGAAAATCTATGTATGTCCCATTAACATTAAAAGGTAGCAGGCAGTAAGTACACAACGGGACACAGACAATAGCTACCACTGTAGTTTTAGTGTGAGTCACCAGTCTTTTTTGTGTGTGCATGTATGTGTGTATCATACAGTGTGGAGATTTCTCACACACTGTATGATACCATTATCCTTCAGAAAGCACCGAGGGCTGAACATGTCATGTCCTTACCGAGCGTGAGGAGCCATAACTGTCGTGAATAGTTTGTTTGCATCTAATTTGTATTACAGCAACAAACAGACAGAAAATAGATAATGGCTGGTGGGAATGGTGTGGTTTGTTTGGTATCAGATATGCATCGCATGACAGGAGCAAATGAAGCCGTCACGGCTGAGCTGCGGTCACTCTAATTTACGAAGACGGGAAACAATAGCGTTTTTGTGCCGATACGGTTCTACGGCGAGCGACAACACACATCAGCCCTTTTAATGCATCGTCCTCGTGATGTTCAATCTGTGGTAATGTTCACCTCTGGCTTTAAAAAAAACCCAGTCATTTTATTGTTGGAAATATGATATACTTTACTGAGCCCTGCAGCTTTTGAGCAGGTGTTGCATGTATGGGAGGTAAGAGGCGGGGGAAGGGTGGCATTGCATCAAAATCAGAAGGTTGATCTCTCCATCTCAACCCTCATGAACTCATCGTCATTTAGACCGATTTAAGAATCAAGTGAAAACATTCCAAACATATCAGGATGTGTTCCAGGACAAACAAACACATTCAGGATAAAGAGAATCTTCACAGACGTACTTTGTAAACGCTCGAAGGATTTTTTTTCCACATGTAAGATCAAATATCCTTGAAATAACCCAGAATAATTGACTTAACTGGTAGGTGGTGTTATTTTGAAATATAAATGCTTTCTGCTTGTTTGCATGTTCTGTTATAAATCCATCAATGCTTCTACCCGTTTACGCTTCTTTGTTTTCATAGTTCTACCCTACTAACTTTCTATTCAGTTTGTTTATCTGTCTGTAGTCTGCACCATTTTGGGCTGCATTCACTCCACAGCTATTGTCAAAATGTCACAACTCATATTTTCTCTTCACGTGACACTTATCTAACAGGCAAAGAAAACACAAAGAACAGAACACAGGGAGACGAGCAAATTGGATCCAAACCGGCCTGCTCATGGCTTTCAGTTGCTCAAATACAGGTCATGTTTGTGCAAATACAGTGAATAAATCATGTCTGATTTTTGGCGTGGAAGGCAGGAAGGATCAGGGCTGCCAAGACAAATGAAATTGTGACTCATCTGATGGACTTGAAAACAAAAATTGTCATTGGTTTTGAAGTTTCTGTCAGGTAGATTGGCCTTTCCGGAACCACGGTGCGTCATGCGATGACAGCCCGTGGTTTTGTGCGTACGAACACATGCAGATATGAATGTGGCCTCAGATAAATTATGAGCTGTCACACACTGACGACTTTAAATTGGTATCACCCGCCGATGATCCCTCTGTACACACAACGAGAGGGATGTGCTGCCATTAGGACGGGACAACAGAACTCCAAAGTGCTCGTGCGGACACCGAGGAGACACGCTGAAGTTAGCGGTGATTTATGGGAGGAAAGAAGTCCAAATGCAAAGTGCCTGGGGGATTACCTGTAAGAGTATGAACCTGGTCCTGACATACGTATAACGGATAGCATGTCTGTGGAATGTGGGAGGAAAGGAAGAAACAAAGAAAGGCCCAAAGTGAATCCGCTTCGGTTGCATATGTTCTCCCGTTCTCCAAATCTTCCTTGTCTATTCTTTTAACGCACTCATCCCATGAGGACTCATGGGAGGCTGGCACCTATCCCAGCATTCCCTGGAGCAATAGGCAGGCTACAACATGGTGAAACATTCAGTCCATCTTAGTGCTGACCCACAGAGACAGACAACTCAATCACACCAATGGGCACTTCGTCTATCGTCCGTGTCTTTGGAATGTGGGACCGGGCTAAATCCCACGCCCACATAGGGAGAACATGCGAAACTTCCAGACTCTAAGACTCTAAGCCGGGACTTCCTTGCTGTGACGTTAGCGGCGCTAAACACTGATCTAGTGTTTAGGATGTGGAGAAAGTGTTGTCGGAATGCGAGCAGTTATATTGTCTTGTCAACACTTCTCAATTTATGTTGTTGGAATGAAAGGCTCCTTTACTTCTAAGTGTACAGATGTCCACGAGCTAAATCCATTTGCCAAAACAGAATGAGACCAAGCCTGCAGCAAAAAGTTTGTCTGGAGCTGGTTTGTGTCTCGCTGCAATCAGATATCAAAAAGCAAAACACACTTGATGCTAAGTTCAGATATCTGCTGTTTGGAAAAAGCAGCATCTGCTCAGTCGAAATGACCGATTGCATTAAAAAGATTCACTATTTAGAGAGTCACACGCACTGCAAAGCACTAAGACAACTCCAGGAGTCGATTCAGGCTGGATTATTGTAGGTTTGTAGGACTTTATCACCTAGAAATCTATGAAGTTTGTGTCTGTGTGTGTCTCGTTTTGGTGTTTTGGGCGCTGATTATGGACATTTTGCACACAAAAACAACGGGCGAGCAGGAGGAATCTAATCTTACAGCAGGACAGATGTACAAATACAAACATATACACACCTACAGTATACGTATACATACATACTCCTCCTATTCTGTATTCCTTGTCAGAAAGTGAAACTTAACTTGCATCTGAGGAGCTTCCACACGGCTCTGTTTTGAAGAACTTCAACATGATGACATATTATTTAGGCAGTGAATGTTTTTCAAAGTGTACACACATCCAGTCCAGCAGGTGTGTGTGTGCACCCACATATGCATGGATGTTGGATTGTTGGAGTTTAAATTGATGCAATAGATGAATCGTTGCACCCCAAACATGTATATCTAGAATCGTGGCCTAACTGTAATCTGAGACCTGAAGTGCTCTTACTTGGATTATTTTCTTCACAGGTCTTCTTTGTAGGGACAAAGCAGGCGAAACATTTTGTTTGTGAGTCTCACACATCTGTCAAACACATTTATATCAGCTGACCAGAGTTTAAGGGTTTGAAGGACCAGAGCATAGTTCCTGACGTCTTTGTCATTAAAGCTTGGGCACGGGACAGTTTTGGATCATGGTCAAATGATGAGCAGCGCCTGGGAGAAAAAACTCAGCAGATGGTTTTGTGATTACATGTATTCAGAATGTCTCGCTTTCTAAGATATAGAAAAGATTTAGAAATGAGGTACAGTTGTTTGTGTTCTTGTTGAGGGGAACACATGGGCAATGTGTGTCACATGTGACATATTTTCTTCATGTCTCATTCACATCACGTCTGAGCTCTGGGGGATTAATGTGTAGAAACGTAGGATTTTATTATTAACAAACGTCAGATGTCTCAAAACAATGACATGATCCACTTATAATTTACTGTAGCTACAAAAAGTAAGTGTTACTCATCCTTTATAAGGGCTTTTTATCTTGTGATTGGTGTACTAATGGTTTTTAGGGCTGTGAAATTGAAACGTTGTTCTTATTAATGACTAATAATGTAAAACAGTATCTAGAAAAACCAGAAAACATGAGTGCCATAAAGTTGGTCTAACCTTGAATGAACAATAAAAAAATATGACTTAAAATTACAAAATAACTTTTAAATTTGTCAAGTTGTCGTCACTATTTTACTGCTTCATCATAGTGTATTCAGGGGAATGGAGCGAGGGCAAGTGGTGTATTTACTGCTCACACACACACTTTAGATGTTTGATACAACCAGATGCCTTGGCCCCTGGACCTCCAGTTCAGGAAATCTCACACACAGATACACACATACACACACACACACATTAGCAAGGTCAAAGCCACTGCTGAGCCCTGCAGTCTATTCCTGTGTTCGTGATTCTATTAGGCTTGACACCGGATTACCTTCCTTGATCTCCGGGGCTGATTTAGGGTGGTTATTATAACCTATTCCTGCTCTCTCTCAATCTCACAGACACACACACAATCATATATTACCTCATTTGACACCTCATTCACCATGACTTAGTGGTGGTGCCAATAGGTAGAGCACAAAGTTTTGCTCTCTCTCTCTCTCTCTCGCTCTGTGTGTGTGTGTGTCAGCGTGTACTGCAGTGGGGATGCAGGGTGTAATGAAAACCATATCAAAGTAAATTCCTTTCTATTGATCATTTGGCAAAACCGGAGAAGTGGAATTCTGTGGGCTGCTGTGTTGTGTTTGGCTTGTTGTGTAAGGAGATAGATACAACTCACTTTCACACACTCACACATACACACCAACGTTGACGCTTTATCCTATAGAATGAAAATGGTCAAATGAGCCACGTGGGGCCGAAAGTCGGAAAGTTTAGACTACAGCGAGGCGTCGGACCATCAGAGACGCCTTTCAGTGAAGCCGTGTCGGCACTGATGGTCGCTCTGTCTGTCCTCTCCCCGTCTTAATGTTACGTTTATGAAGTTCTCCCCTTGGCAAGATCTTTATTTTGAAAATCCACCTGTCTTTATCAGTTGCGATCCACAAACAAAACTGAAGGTTCTCACTCGTCCAAATGAAATTCTTTTCTGTGCTGCGGGCCTTGATGGGAAATTGTCTCCGTCCTCTGGAAGACATGGGTCATAAGACAAGAGAAAAACGCAAACTGTCTCCTGAACAGGAGTAATTGAGCTCTTCGTCCAAAAAATCTGGACTCAATGACGTACAATTCTTTTCATCTGTGTCTTATTGGGTTCCTGTGGGGTTTTTCACACTTGAATGACACAAAGATGAAAGTTCAAATATCAATTACTCAATTACTATGATCAGAACCATTTGGCACCACAGGCAACCTTAATGTTGAGCTGATGTGTGTTTCAGCTAATGTGACTGAATGACAGATAACAACTAGACACAAGAGGGATCTGGGGTACCACTTGGAACCTTGTTGGGGTCCCAGTTGGTTCACAGAGATAAAAAGCAGCACAGTAATCTATGATAACCACAGATCATTTTACATTATTATTTTCCATTTCCATGCATTAGTAATAATTCCTTGCGAGTTTGATCTATTTAAGGGCGTCAAATATATTTTAATTCGAATTACTTTGTTGAATCACAGGAATGTATTGGGGATTCCAGCATTGTTGGGACCGTAATGTGTGTGTGGAGCTCTCGGGAACATTTACTGACACTGCAGTCAGACTCGCTGCAAGGTGTGTGTTCTCTTTTGTTTTCTCTGTCTGCTGAAAGGAATGTGTACCTGTAGGTATGTGTACTTGTACGTATTTTCAGTACATATGTAGGCACATGTATTCTTTGATGACACACACACACACACAAACACACACACGCACACACACACGGAGTCATTCTTGTTTCACTCATTAACACTTTCACGCCGAACATGCTCGATTACGACATTACGGCCCCACACACACGTTTATCCCTCTTTCCGTCTCTGAAGGACACACACGCGCGCACACACACAAACAAACAACCATCACGCACAAACTAGTTTTCTCAAAGGATAATCAGCATGAATGAATCACCTGGCTAGCGGCAGTCGTTTGCTGTTATGAACGGAATACTGCCCTTCCCTTCCGTTCCCCTCCCTTGGTTACTACCCTGGGGGCAAAAAGAGAGCGAGGTGGGAGATAGCATTAGCAGGATAATAAACCCTCTTATCAGCCAAAAAATGACAACCTGCAGTTTGAACAGAGGACAGATCAAATGATGAATCATGGAATATTGGGGATGGCCACGTGTGACAAATTACCAATGCAGTGAAAACACAGAAAATGAAAGTTGCAAAATCTCTAATCCAGTCTTCGCTTTCACTTTCTGAGGTCAGGATCGTACTCAAGTTTCTATGTGATGTGGTGTTGCTCATGTGCGGCCTCGTGTACTTGCGTGTGAAATCACATGCATCCTTTTAGGGGAAAAAAAATGTGAATTTTTGCCGCGACGAAGAAGTGCTGTGACGTGAACTGGAACAGCAGGATGGACGTGGTAGGCCTTTGCGTGCGCGAATAAGCATAATGTTCCCGGAAAAGCCCGAGGAACGGGGGATATTTTGAAACAAGAAACTTGTTGAGGCTAAAGGACGGATAAGAAGAAAAACAAATTCACATCAGAGAGCGGATATTTAAGCCAAAACAGGTCAGACTTAGGTCTTTAACCGTGTCATCCTGGAACGATGTGAACGAAGTGGTAACATGCAAACATTACTGCTATTACCACGGACGATGGGATGATTTAATACCCACAGTTTACCCAAGTCAACCTACCCAAAAACTCCAGAACATCCAGGATATGCATGAGTGAAAACGTGGGAAAACGTCTGTCGCTTTGTCTCCTCCCCAAACGCTGCAGATGGCCGATGATGGAAAGGGAGAGAACAGGAAGGATTCTCAAAGGAGAGATCAGTGCGTGTCTCTCGCTGTCACACGCTGGGAATCTGGGCACATGTCGTCTTTCATTCATTTTCCGTCGTCCTGGTCGAAGCGAGTCCACTCCCCTGACCCTCAGAGAAACACTCTGGCCTTCATCTCTGGCAAATTTATATTGTCATGTCATCTAATAATTTCCCAAGCATTCATGGCTGAACACTGACCCACGGACAAAACCGCTCTTCCTGCCTGTCATCCTCTCTCTCTCTCTCTCTCTCTCTCTCTTTGTGCCACAACATCTGGAGTTAATTGTCCAGTTTTAGAGCTCAGACAATGGCGGGTGAAAATCCCTCTGGTGGATTTGCTGGTTTGGCACACTGCTTGTTAAGTCCCATCCATAAGCACCCTGAGTCTGGAAGAACACACCGTGCACTGTGACATCCTCAGCCTCAAGGGCTCCTCGGAGACGGGAAGGAGGATCGGGGGATTTTGTCTCGCCAAGTGCCGCTGCTATGTTTTGGATCAAAGTTTCATTGATGTGGATTTTGTCCAGACCGATATCAGCTGGTGTTTCTCAAACTGTGTGGCACACACTGTCTCTCAGGGACACAAACTCCCAAAACCCAAATATGTCAGAAATCCTATTGGATTTTCTATAATGGGTTTAGACAGAATACAGTCTTTCCTAGTAATGATTTTTTATGCCTTTTGTGCAAGGTCAACTTGATGAAAATCCATTTTTTTAAATGAAAACATTAAATCAATCCAGAGTCTTGTTCAATTACCCTGGAATGTTTTGCTCTCAGGAAACTTTCTTCATAGTATGTGACAGTCTAAGAGCTTAAAGTACAAAAAAGGACATTTTTTTGACAGGAGAGACAAAGAGAAAAACAGCTCAGCTCAGATAAACGGCCATTTTTATCAAACTCAAGTTAAGAAAAAGTCACTGTCTGGTGTCTAAAACAGCTAAAGAGGACCACAAAGGGGGTTGTGTCAGATTGTTGCTTTTCGTGAGTTTGTCAGCGTGTTGGGGTGGTGTATCTGACTCCAGCAGCTTCCAGGGTTCCACAGTGTTGGTGGTCCACAGCAGGGAATATTTGGGTCTTTCTCTGTCCAGTGTTTACAGCGGAGTCCTGAGACCCCAAACCATCGGCGCCGGAGTTTTGCTTAATGTTACCGGAAAGGCAGAGAGAGGGAAATTGAGTCAGGTGCCGGTATGGGGTTTGGTTATGTATTTGGAAAACGGTAATTCAAACCTGACAGCTGGCTCCGTCACTAAAACTCAATGTTTACTTTTCAATGTTGACTCAAATAAAACGAGTAAAGCTTTAATTGTGACTAAAATGACGGCTTTTCTGGCATTTAACATCTGTGCTCTATTTCATTCTCTCCTTTTTCTTGCTTTCCCTTCGCTGTTCTGGTTCCTTTCTGTTTGTTGTATTAAGATATTTAATTCCAGGGCGCAATTTGTATGTGCTATTTTGCTTTATTTAGACTGAGTTATTACAGCCTAAACTTTCCAATATATTTCATTGTAACTGCTGAATGTTTCATTTACAATCATGAATTTGGAGTGAGACTAATCTTGTAAAATCTAGGAAATAAGTGCCATGTCAGAAAATATAAAATTATGGAAACAAGAATTTACCGTCAATTCTCTACTTTATCCGTGACATTTTCATTTAGGTTTCTGGCTAATTTTGTGATAACTCTATTGTTTGGTGATTTGTACTCCAAGCCCTTGTAATATTTGGCTGTTTCTGAAATAGCAGAACAAACCTAATTTAAAGTAAAAGTACACAGAAAAACCTGCCGGCACACACATCTTGCATAATGTTGCATGGCTGCTGCAGTTTACTGAATGACAACAAATGAAGACGTTTGTTGTTGCAAATCAAAGCCCTCAACAGGTCCCTGAACCTTAAAAACGAACCTGGAGTGTGTTTCACGCTAGGCGTAGAATTGGCTGGTTGCAATAAAAAGAATTAAGCTGCACTGCAGGAAATCCTCACAACAAAGGATGAAGCTGGCCTGCGTTATCTTGGTGCTTTGATTGATTTTTGGGGCCTTGGTTGTTGTTGCAGAGGGAGTGGAAACTCAAAAATAAATCACATCACAGTCAAGATGTTTGCAGAGGCAGGAGGCGTCTACTGGGTTCTAGTGCGGTCATCTGCTGTCTCCTTTCTGTCTGTCTGGCACTGATTGCTTTGAAAATTGAAATATTCTCAGCTTTTTTCAACTCAAAACAGACATCAAACAAAGCGCCTCAATCGGTGTTTGATTTTTGCAGTGTTACCAATAATACGGAGCATCATTTGTTCAGAGGAAATTGCATTTTTCACCCTATTTACTCTTTATTTTCACTTCATGTGATTCCATGTGTGGACACTTTAAAGTAACAGCTAAAATCTGTCTGTTATTTTGACAATTTGGTCTTATTTTCTTTCAAAGCCGTAACGTGCACAAAACACACCGATCCATCTCTGCTCTCCACGCTGCTGCAGCACCGCCGCGCGCACTGAGTGATAACCTTTTCACTTACTGCCACTTTAAGGCTCCTGCTCTGATCGGCCCGCTAAGCTGTTGCTTTCTCACGAGCCTTGCACTTCGCTGATTGATGTCAACGTGTCTCCTTTAATGTCAGGATAAAAACCCCAGGTAACGCCGACATTCATATCAAACGACGGACACGCAAATTGGCTTCAGCGGGACAAATATAGCCGAGTTACAGCACGGTGAGGAGCCGGCGGACTAATCAGATTGCGTGGCTGTTGTGTAACTGAGTGAGGAGGACATTGGAACAGTCGGTCCTCTGTGAGTGACGGCAGCATCCTGAAGACACTTAACCGACTGGTATGGTTTGTTGTCTGAGAGCCTTATGACTTATGGACTCTGGAGTTGTGTTGTTTTCACTGCTCGGTGCTGTTCAGATGCTGCTGCTTTGTTCTTGTTTACCTTCCGGAACGGTCCGAGGCTGGTTTCTGCAGGTGTTTGCTGCTCTGTACGCGGTGAATCTCTGATTAGTTTAGATCAGGTGACCTTACATTTTTAGCCCTGGTAGCTTCAGGAGAGGTTTAATCTCTTGTCCTCAGGCTGAGGGTCATTAAAACGTCTGCCTACCGCGGCCTACAGGTGCAGCAAAAGCAGTCCTTTATTTACTGTAGGTACTTGGAGTGGGTTGATTTTTAATCTCATAATCCTCCTCTGTTACTCTGAGTAAATCTACTTCAATGAATGTCAATGTCGATGTAATGGTTTTACATTAGGGTAAAATGTCATTTGTATTTGACTTTGAATGTTCTCCTCATTTTTGTGAGCATTTTTTTTCAATCGTCCTATAAATACAAGCAGTCTAGGGGAAGTGGACACTAAATTGCCCATATGTGTGAATGGATGTGAATGAGTTTGTCTGTGATCTTATCGATGATGGCTGTAACTAATGAGTGTAGAGACCGGATGAATGATGCAGGGGGTTCAGAGTAAATGGACCAGGCCATCGTTGTTATAATTTCAATAACCAGACATGTTGTTTGATCTTTGTTGCTCTTTTCCATGTTTCACTCCTCTGTACTTCTATCTGACATTAATCAGCTCCTCTTCTCTGGTGAAACCTTAAGGTTCAGTTTGTTTTGGATCCACTCAGGTTCTCAGTGTGTTACGACTCCCTGCTGGGTCCTTCTCTGACCCACCTCTGTGTTGGAATTTCATCAGACCTCATGACTTTGATTCAGTAGATGTCTGCATTTCAACACGGCTGAGTTGAGTGAGAGACGTGTCAGCCTTAAAGCCGTGCATCATATTTCATCCATAATTACAGCACATGAACATCTTACACTTAACACAAACGACAGAAAAACAGCAGGATGTTTATTTCATTCTAACTTGCACGTGTGATCTAAGCAGCCTGGCTCTCCTGTGCAGAGTCATGGGGTGACGTGAGCCTATCACACGTGTCATACACATGTGTGATGTCATACGTATCTTGCATTCTTTCCAAACATATCCAAAGTGCAATGTATGCGTGTAAATCTGCGTAGAAGTGAGGCAGACAACAACAACAGGAGCTAGTGCACATGTCCACGTCCTCGCCACGTTTGTTTACGCTGTCAGTGTAGTCAGTGTACTCATGAATCCTTGACGTGCATGCATAATCTGCAGGAAGACGCAACAGTGATGCTTGTGATGATGAAATGAAGGATCTATTTTCTGTGGCGTAACAGTGCTGATCTCTTTGTGTTTGGCTGTCTGTTTGAGATTGTTGTCATGAAATGCGCCTGGTTCAAAGCAGTGTTGTGCAGTTTTTGAGCATCGCATGCAGGAAGTGCATGGCTTTGAAATATTGGCACTTTTATGGAGGGAAACACTGCTCCTCTCCCTCCTCTCCCATCATCACACGGGCTGTTTCTGTTATCTCTTTTCTTTAATGGGGTAGACAGGCCGGTGCTGTGTGTGTGTGTGTTTTACTGTAACACCCACTGTTCTGTGACTGGGAAATGCAACATTTCCTTTCCGTGCCCTTTAACATCCAGAGATAACCAAATTGGAGCGAGGAGGCCAGATGATTAGTGCTATCTCCTCCACGCCCCAATTATGCTGCTTGTATTAATCACACACCCTGTCACACACAATACAACTACACACAGTGTGGTCTTTTAAAGCTGCATCACATTAACTACAGATGCTAACAAAAGAGAGAAATCATGGATTAGTTGGTGCAAGAGTGAAACTAAATAGAGCTGCAGTACTCTGAGTGGCTGCACGATAAAAACTTCATGAATGGTGCTACAGACGCCGTAATTCACCGTTTAATGAGGAGATACGAGGAGGGCTTATCTGCTCCTTATCGCACTGGAATGATCTTTTTAACATTGTTTGTTTTCTAGTTGAAGCTGACTAGAAAAAAAAATCTGAAAAGTCTGTTTGACGCGATCACAGTGCCGTTGATTCATCTTAAATCGGTTTCATTTCCCCGCTACGAATCCAAATAAACTTGTTTTAAGAATTAGATTTATTGAAACATGTTGAACCAAGACTGAAAAGGGAAAATTTGGAGCTGTGTGTTGCCCCAAAGTTCATTTTATGTTTATATTTGTATTCGGGGTTAATCTGGATTTAATGGATGTAATCTGGTGTGCAGAGGCGGAGCCAGCAATTTTTATAATGATTCATTTTTAAATGGACTTTTTTTAGATTTTACACATTTTTGTCATTGACACCAACCTAAATGACCAAAGTAAATTTGAATTTAAGTCATTATAGATTATTTATAATCATTTTGGATGTGGACAAGGACCAGTAGCTTACCGAACAACGTTTGTTATAAACATTTGGTTTTTACAAAAAGGTTCTGAAGGAGCCCTGAATGAAGTAGCATTTTAAGTGAAAAATTATGTTTTGAAACTACAATCATATTCATTTACTACAGATTTTTGTCTGGAAATGATTCGGGAGCAGCACGATCAGGTTTGAGGTCACTGCTTTGTGTTTGATTCGGTCTCTGTTTCATGTCCTTCATTAAGTGCCAAGGACGTAAAAACAAGAGACTGACGCACGAGCACTAAAATTTACACACATGCACACACGGGCACACACAGTTTTTACACACAGTCCTGGTTCATTATTCGTTAATCTATGGTTAATTTACCGTCACTACCAATAAAATGAAATGAAGTCAGAGGAGCCGCACAGTGCACACACACACACACACGCGCGCAGGTGTACACACCCTCCCTCTCTCATCATGGTGTGTCCTTCACACACTTCTCCGTTACAAGTTTAAACCAGTGTATCCAAGGCCATTTCTTCCATATGTATTGGGTTTACATTCCTCACGGTGGGCCACATCATTCAAAAGAGTGTATGCTTGCACACACACACACACACACACACACAGATACACGCACACTCATGCAAACAAACCCTGACATGATGTGACTTACATTGCCGCAGGCCGCGCTCACATTTACACCAAGAACAACACGGAAGAATGCAAAGACACACACTTTCTCTCGTCCTCTCTCCCTCTCTTTCACAGACTCGCTCCGCTGCTGCGTGTGTGCGTGGTATGTCAGCGTGCGTGAGTTTGTTTTGGTTGGCTTCACTTTTGTTTTCCCCTGCTTGCAGTGTAATTGCTCATTAAGAAAGATCAAACGGCTAAACCGTAACGCCGACGACGTCACCGCCGCTTTATTACGTTTCCACGCTGATCTCTGACTGGATTTATGTTTCGGGGCTTTAAAATGGATCTGAAAGGGTGTTACAGCTGAAGTTAGACAAGGCCAGATGCTAGCACAGCTGTAAAATACTTATATTTCGCATTCAATCTTAAAAGGGGAGAATAAACAGAGGCTGATTAAAGTAAAACAGGAGAGCGTGTACGTCAGATAGAGGAGGAAGACCGTGGCCACACAGGAGGAAGGTTTATGTCATTGGTCTGCAACGTAAGAGTCTAAATCTGTAACCATCAGCGTGTGTGAGCAGCAGCTGGGGGGAAGCAGGATAAGTGTGTTAATCCACATTCACACCTCCAGAGTGAATGAGGCTCCCGTTGTCTCCAGACTGATCTGGATGTGACAATAACGACTAAAATGGTCTCCTCTCTGTTTCACCACAAACAGCCATCAATACGCATCTCCTGTCGCTTGCTGCCGAGTATTATTGGATAAATGTCTGTTGGTGACCACTCCAACTCCAACCGCGCTCATCAACACACACCCACTGCTATGTTAAACGGTGAAAATGAGGAAAAACAATGAAATGCACATCTGCTTTAGGATCCACATGTGCACTTCTGCAATAGTAAATGACACTGTGCTTGAACGACACACACCTGGACAGTAAAAGACTCCTTCATGGGAGCGCCTCCAGGCTGTCACACGATCTCTGCTGAGGTTACCTGGATCATCTTCATCATCGATTCCTCTGGAGTTCAGAGTTCAGGGCAGGCTGCTGTTTGTGTGAACATATGAGTGTTTATGTGTGTGTGCAGTTTTAGAAGCGACCTGGTGAGACGAGGATCCGCGCTCATCTCTCAGGATGACAGGAGGTTGAAGAGGGGATGAAGTGAGGATGAATCTGAGCAGACAGGAAGGTGAGAAGATGATGAAGGGATAATGTCTGGAGGGGTGGGGCCTGTGCACTGACCTAATGGCCCTTTGACCTTATAAGCTGAAGTTATGAAGAGAGAAACAGAGAGAATCAGCCTGAGTTTGACTTTTGGGAGACTTGGACTTGAAAATCTTCACACACACACTGAGGTGGAGCCTCAAAAACTGCCGACATGTGATTTTTCTATTTGTCACAGTTCATAGTCTTGTGATGTTTGGTTGGGTTTGATTGTGTGTGTGTGTGTGTGTGTAATGGTTTTACTGCTGCTGGGACTGCATCCTCTTTCTGGATGGAAAACAGACTTATGTGCCATCAAACAACTGAGTGGATGAAGAATTTTGTAAAATACTTTTTTTTGTATCAATCAAGATTTTCTGTTTCTAGTTAGATTTCTTTCTACCATATTTTGTAGACTTTTATTTTTTACTTTTTATAGCTTTTGAAGAAACTAAAAATTTGAGAATTTTGGGGATTTTTTCTCCTTTTCTTCTCTTTAAATGTATTCACGGAGACAACAAGAAATATGGTCAGGTATTGCAAAAAAGTTCAGAGGCCAAATTTCACAAGGTTTCAACTTTTTCTTCAGAGTGCAAAGAGTTCGCTCGGCCATTAAAATCATCACTCGGTTTGTGTTTTCCATGTTTAATGTAGTCAACTGACACGCCAGCAGCCAGTTAAAGATGGACTGAGAGAGATAGTTCTTTGTTTTAAACACAATTACATATACAGTGTGTCACAATTTCTGCTTCAAGCTCTATGGCTGTAAACTGGCCTAGATATTACATTTGCAAATTCTCAGCAATAATTTAAAGTCATCACAGAGCGTTCCTTAGCTTGGTTACCACACACATTGAAAGACGTCATTTCCACCTGGACAAATTAACCGAACTACAGGAGAAAACGCTTCCACTTTCAAATAAATCTGCAGATCCTGTTGATTCCTCCGCAGCTGTTTCATTGCTTCTCGGATTGAAACCGATCTAGTGTAAAAAAAAGAAAAAAATGTCACACACACCTCCTTCTTTTGTATCTGGGCAGGGTTTTAGTAGCATCTCATCTGAAAAGCCTAGAGGACAGTTACGTGAGTTCCTGCCCAGATCTGTTCGTCTGCTGGGACAAACGCATATTAGACATTATTTGTACATTACAGATGATCACTGTGCGCTGTGAGCTTCATCGCAGCACTTTTAAGCTTTTAATCTGCATCAGTCTGACTAAATTACCTGTGAAAGCCACCATAAACCATTTTCTAGCTGCTGCATTCAGGGATAGAAAACTGATATGACAGCAATTGAGCCCACCGCCTGAGGTGGAGGAACGAGGCAAACCCACCCCAAGATTCTATGGTTTTAGGGAAAAAAAAAAAAATTCACGGGAGAAATTAAATCAATTACAATTAAATGTTCTCTGCCCTGTTGTGATTATTGATTTTGTTGACATTTGCTAGCAGCGACTTGCTGGAGTCATCATCATCATGATGACAGACAAATCTAGGTTTAATGATATCAGCTGAAAACAGGTGACATCCCTTTCTCCTTCTCCAGCGCTCGCTCCCATTAACAGGAGCTTCCGGAGGTCATCAGAGGAGATTGGTTGGTTGTATTTGAGAGATGGGAGGGTCTTGGGGTTTATAATGGCTCATAAACCTGGTTAAAAAATGACTTAAAGACAGAGGATGTGCTGTCTGTCTTCATGAAGTTTGTGACTCTTCAAGTTGAATTACACTTAGCGGCAAAAGTTTCTTGACTTGTTACATCACAACCCTGACACTGGATTTGTATGCGTTGTTGAAAATATGACAAAATAAATATTATATTAACATTATTGGTAGCATTTGCAAGGATCAAGTCTTGTCTGTTAATATACAGGATGCATTTTAACTGGACCCGTTAATAGCTGCAATAAATGGAGAGATACGCTACATTTCATGAAATCGGTCTTAATAAATGTCTCTCAAAGTTTGTCAGATTGCAGGTTAAAGTCTAGAATACTTCAAATAAAAACATCTAAGGAAAGTAGCATATCACAACTCCTCACCAGGCTGTAATCGTCTGATTAGCATGAAGAATCTCCTTCACCCCATCGTGAAACACTTAGATTTTGCCTTCATGTTTCCCTCTTTTCTCTCCTTTGGCCCTCCCCCTTTCCCTCCCCACTTCTCATCTTCAATTTTCTTGTCAGCCTCCCTCCTATTCCCTGAAGTGAGACGATTATCCATTTCAAGAGAAACAAAAAGAGTCACTTTTGGCTTTTGCATAATCCTGTGACCTTGAGGCTGACACTAAAAACTGCCTCATCAAGCCCCGGCCTGTCCTCAAACATCTGCCAGGCGCAGTAACGACTGGAAGGACGAAAAAACTGAGGAGGTGGTGCTAATCTGTCATCACAACATGAACACACAAACACACACACAAAAAAAAAATCACATCGCACTATTTTATACTCCCCTAAACCCACTCGGTGGACTGTCTGAGGGGTTGCCAGGTTTGTGTGTGCTGTGCTACGCTCTATCACAGACAGATGCAGACATCTGTGGGAATCTGAAGCCATCGCTTGTGATAGATTGCACAATGAAACACCACAGAGTTAAAAACAGTCGTCACAGGATGTAACTAGCATTGCTCAATGTATTGTATCGATTGTTTTGTTTTGGATGTTACACAGTTTTCGGACAGATAATTACCACAAAATCATATTGCACGACATGAACTTTTGCAGAACTCAGCGCACAGTGTGACTTCCTTGAAGGCTTTCTTGCTGTTACTCCGTTTGAGAATATTGTGCAATTAGGAAACCTCAAAATAAAAACAGAAGGCCGGTAATGAGCAACACTGATGCCTTTCTATCCTGAGGAGAGGTTAATAGAGTCTTTGAAGGATCTACAGATGAATGTGAAGAATCCTGTGACGGCTCCCCGAGGGATCACATGTTTCTCTTTGTCCAAACCTGTTCATTTTTACTGCGCGTACACTGTATTTTGACCGCAGAGGCCACGTGGAAATTCAACCCAAACCTGCTCTCAAACACACGCTCCTCAGGCAAACGTACAGCGTAGTTCAAACGTGGAAACGAGCTCATCGTCGGAGTTATTTCACATGAAAAACTGCATAACTTGCTTCGCGCCGTGAATTTCCTGAAAAAGTAAACACCACCCACTCCACGCACCGCTCGCCAGCGCCCCCCTTCGTGCGAAAAGCTGAATCAGCAGGAATGTTTTCTTATGAAAGCAGCAGATTTCACTGTTTGCAAACCTCATTACCAGACTGATGGTCACTACTACGGATTTTCCTTATATATAAAAAAAAATCATATCCATTTAGCTTAAGAAACACATGGAAAACTCTGGAACAAACATCTGGTTAAAGTGATGGATGTCATTATATTTCCACATGAAACATTCGTCATGTGTCATCGGGCTCACAGCAGGACAGTTTGTAAATGTCCTTTCATGTTATCAGGGACCTGTTGTGAGTGTCTTTCTTAAATGAAAACATTTTTTGATGAGGTCTTTACTGCTGGAAGATGTTTACATCAACATCTTCCACCTTTGAGGTGACCTCGTCTCCACCAGTCCAGGCCTGATGCAGCGAGTCTATCATAACAGAGCAGACAGTATTACAGAGAACCTGTCGGAAAAGACTTCAAAGTGGGGTCCAGAATGAAAAAAATAACAAGCATGAAAGAGACAAACATGTGCAAAGTGACATGTTTTTGAGAGAAAAGCTCCCATGTTCTTCTGAAGTGAGATGTCTGTTACATCTGAAAGCATTCCATCTGAAAACTCAATGTTTTCTCATTTTCTCAAACTCATCGATATTTCACTCCGTAGACGAGTACGCAGCCAAGAAATTTGCTTGCGATGATATTAATTTGATCAGCAAATGTTTTAGGGGAAAGAGGAGAAAAGAGGTGAAGGCTAATGAAGACAAAGAGGGGACTGATGTCCATTAGCAGTGTCATGGCTGTATAATACAGAGCTCTGATGAAGGGACGGGGAAGTGATGGAGTTCATCAGCAATCTCTCTCTCTCTCTCTCTCTCTCTCACACACACACACACACATATGCACAGACACACACACACAGACCAATCACTGAGACTCAAACCTGTCACCAACAACACACACACAGTGCTCCTGCTATCATGACATGACAGATAAATCACAAACATCAGCATCCATAACTGACACTCTAAATACATCTTTTCCATAAAAGTAACAAACTGAAGGCTTTCTGGCAGCGAAACGTTTTGTGTTTTCATTTACAACTTTTAACGACGGGGCCTCGGTTGATAAATCCTCGTGTTTGTCTTTTCTAAATGGGACGCCTCACCCGTGAAACTGCTTCTGCGAGCACAGTCAGACAAATAAATTTCGCCCCACGCCGCCATAATCACTCCCATTAAACTTCTTGCTGTATTTTATGATGTTGAAATTCAGGCTGACAGAGGCTAATAAGGCACGGTGGGTGAACGATGACTTGCTGAGTGGGCAGGGTGATAAT
>OMNV01027703.1:0-15768 GCA_900303265.1 Brotula barbata | reverse complement strand
GGGACCACCCTGCGGACCAACACCAAGCCCCAATTATCCTAGAATCATCACCAAAATACATTCACCTATGAGACGTAGTGAGACTTTACCAACGTACGTATTTACCCGGAGTCACCACACTGTTGTTAACATACATCACAACTCCATTCATTACTGTGGGAGGCAATTCTTCTTTTTTTTTTTTTTTTTTTTTTTTACAAAATGATGACAAAAATTTCCCTTGTGGACTGTGGTTCCAGCAGTAAAGGATGTGTTTGACAAAAACTGTTGCTGTTTTTGTGCAGTTCTTGATGACGTTTGATCCTGCCGACCGACACGCAAACACACAGAGGTCCATATGATAAATAACAAATATTTTAGGTTAAATGCAGACCGCATTCAATTTGATACAAAGAAGCAGAAAAAAACAAGGAATAAGTTCAATGAATTAAAAACCAAAAGCTGCAGGCTCAATAGGAATAACAAGCATTTGTTAAAGTGATAATCCTTATTTTTTGTTGTTGTTTTTTCCTCTTGTGACTGATATCTAATGGTAATAAGGGTTAAAAAGAGACGGTTGGCAAACAAACACTCCCAGAATTCCACGCAAAATACAAAGTTTGCGCTGAGGTGATGTCACTTACTGATATTCCTGAACTGACTGGACTATTTGAGGAGTTTATTCTTAAGCCTTAACCTACAGCCGCCCCGTTCAAAAGCATCTTCCAGAAATCCATGGTGTCATTGTCGGAGGTACGTTGAAGTTGACGTGCAGATCTAATGCAGAGCAGATGTAGGAAGTATTAAACCAGAGCACAAAGGAGCTCATTGTGTACACGGCTAATGCACAGTGGGATGTCTATAATGGCTGACATGACTGATATTATTTACTGTAATAGCAGCTGTAAAACATATGAAGCAGATCCACATGAGCCTGAACTCATGGACAAACTGTCATTTTAATCTCCTCTGTTGTTTATCCAACGCTAAAATAAACAAGTGTTCAAAATCACAGTTTGACCCCATCAAAACTGAAACAAAGGATAAAATCCTGTCTCACCCAACCCATCAGGGAGGAGGAAAACAGAACTAAATACACTGGAAGGTGCACAATTTTAGGCTAAATCATCCAGCAAGCATAATAGAACTGACCTGAAAGCTTTGTGTTCATCAGTCAAAATTTTCAATCATATTTATGTCAAGTTTTATGTCCGGTGCCAAAAAACAAATATGTTTTTATCGGTGCATGTAAAAAAAAAGCCATAATATCTCTGTCAAAGCAGAAGATCAACAAACGGACGGAGAAACATCAGTGTGACCTGCAGCACAGAGACACGCGGGTCCGAGACACGACATGGAGACGCTGGATAAATCAAATCAGAGGTAATGTGTGTGTCAAGAGTATGAATGAAGTAAGAATCGGTGGTTTCATACTCCTCAGAGGTCACAGTGTAATATGTGGATGGATGAGTGTGTGTGGTTGAGAGTGGGGCTCTGCGGTGTGTGTGTGTGAGAATTACCCAGCCGCTGAAACACAAGACACCAGGAAAGAATGAAAAGGAGGATGCTATTCCCAAATCTCTTCCATTCAAGCAGAAAATTGGATACAAAGCAGATGATTGGTCCTGAGTTACCATAATTCAATCAAATTATTGTTGGAGTGAAAACAACTCCAAGTATTGGAGAATAAAAACTTTGACATCTGTATTTGGAATCTCTCTTCGTGTATTCCAGTGTCTCTAAAACATCTCAAATATTTTGTGTTTTCCAAAAATGGATGAAGCTCACGGGGTTTAATATTTGAACAACCATCTTATAATCTCTGATCACGATGCTGAATCCAGGTTTAGGATCACTCAGAACCCAGATCTGGCCCTATGTCGCTATAAGGATCAAAGATCAAAATGTAGACTTTCTGTCAAACACTCTCACTCACTAGTGATGATACTGTTCTTTCAAAACAAAACACACATATCTGCAGCTGAAGGTAACCAATTCAAGCACTCTGTCCTCTGCAGAAAGTGGTGAAAGGCACTCTGGGAGATGTAATAAGCGGTTGAGTGAAGCAGACACAGTACATGAGAAATGGTGCTGACAGATAGATTTCCTACCGCCGCTTGTGGCTTCAATAAAAAAACGTTGGCTTCTGTCGTGGTGTCACAGTGGAGGTTTTTTACACACAGAACCCACTTCATGGTCAAATGATGTACACATGAAAACAGCTTCAGAAAATCCAAACCTCTCATTAACCATAAGGCAGCTTGATTTTATAAACCCAGTCTGATGACTCCACAGTGTCATTTATCTGGGATTGGACACCGGATTATTTAGGATGAAACATACATTTAACTGTTGAAACTCCGATCTTGCTGCTCTTCAGCAGACTGTCAATCAGAAATGCTAAAAAAAGCACAAATGGAGGCTGGAAGTGACATCAACCATGTCAGTGTATCCTCCAAATAATCTGGGCCGACGGGATGATGATAAGATCATGCTCTGCTAATGTTCTCCCTCAAATGCTCGTCACCAAATGTGACAAGATCAATTAGACCCCATGATGACCCATCACCTCTAAGTGGCCTCTGTTAAGTCCCTGGGAAGATCCCCTCACTTATTTCTTCTCAGCTCAGGCATGATCACACACACACACACACACACACAGGCCTTTAAAATGAACAGCCTAACCACAGGTGTTGGATATGTGATGGCAGCAGCAGAATGTGGCGTCTCTAATGACCCAGAGGTTTTACAGAGGAGTAAAGCTGACTTAAGGAGATGTACATACATGCAGAGCTGGGATTGAGGCTGTAATCTCCTGTTCTGAAGAGGAGCTTACCAGGAGTCAGGCTGCAGAGGAGAGCAGATCAGCAGCGCCTTCAATGTGCTGACTGGATGTGTGCTCATACGAAAGTGTTTCGGCCGCCGCTGAAGGAAAGAAGGCTTCGGTGTGTGTTTTTAGGAGATCAGAAACTATGATCTGTTAGTTTGTAGTTACTTGTGTGCAATAAATACAATTTTGGTTTAATCCATCGTAATTTAAACTGAGCTGTGTGCATTGCTGCTGGATGAAACCAAAGTCTGGAGGTTTGTGTATAATAATGCACATCAGGTAATGCACAGTGTTATTTGGGGAAAATAAAGACGGCAATCCGATTGAAAACATCCAAGAAATTTCCAAGGTATCCTGCAAAAAAGCACCATTCCACCGTGTATATCCTGCAAATCTTTTGTTTTTACTCCTCTTACAGCCAGAGCCAAAGGTGCAGACTCCTCTAATCTGTGATGTCACACCAACGTGCAGCTCCAGACAGTATTAGTCGGAGAATTTGGCAACGGACCACGGGACGATTAGATTGGAATAAACGATGGTGTCCTGCTTTGGAAAGGAAATTATTACTCAAGGAAATGGTGTTAAAAGCAGGAAGAGGTGTAGACAAACGGAATACACAGAATAGAATAGAATAAATTTACAAAATGCATAGAAAGTGCAGTTGTCATGATATTTGTAGTCAATGGTTGTGTTAAGCGGTTACACATCATCGCTGCGCTGATATTAATGATGGCTTTATGAACCAGGTTTCTCTTCCTATTGATAAACCAGCAGATCATTCCTGGAACTTGTGTAAATAGCTGTAATCCTTTTGTCTTTCATCACATCCAGGTAACAGCTGGGCCGAGTGTGGCTGCTCGTCTCGGGTGTTAGAGGTCTTAACGTCTATCCCTGTTGCATGCATCACAAGCCAAGAAAAGACGGTGGATTAGGGCAGGAAAATAGGATTCTTTCAGCACTGGCTGTAAAGATGGCTCTGTCAACTCCAACAGAGTCTCTGTTCTTTACTATTCCAGGGTATTGATACGGTCTGACACCGCGCTGGAGGCTTGGAGGTCACAGGTCACAAGTGTTCACAGTTGACTGAGAGCCAGGATCAAAGCGGCTGCTGTCAGTCGAGCTCAGTCCTGTTACTGTGTTTCTGTTCTTACTTCACAGCGCCTCAGGTTAAGATTAGTGCTGCAGTTTAGGATTATATCGCGTGTTGATTTATCTATTGATCATTTTGATCGGCCAGAGGCTTCATCTATGCGGAGGGTTCAGGTTCAGGTTCAGGTTTACACTGCAGATGGTCTTGGTCTTGTTATAGGTAAGATAAACTTTATTGATCCCACATTGGGGAAATTCAGGGGTTACAGCAACTCAAATAGAACGAGTAGAAAAAGTTGTGAGTGATAATATGAGAGTAAAGACAAAATAAAGGAAGGAAAAAACCCCAATATAAAATAATAAATTATATAAAACAAGAATATTACCTACCTAAACACAGATTATATACATGATTATGTCTAGATTTCCTGCCATCTCTCCTGCACAGCTGCAGTCTATTATCTCCTTACTCTCTCAGTAAACAGCCATGTTACCTGCCATGTTGAGGCCCTCACACCGTGCAGGTCAGTGTTTTAATGTTGCTACCCCGTCCTGCTGTTTTCAGATCTATTTCTCCTTTGTTTCTGTTTGTTTTTAAAAAAAAATCATTACCAACAACTTAACTTTTAAGATTTCTTTGGTCTGTATGTTCACTGTCAAGTATGTTTTTGTCTTACTGTTGTCCAAAATGTCCATGATTGAGATGATGGAAGGATTTCCCAGTGGTACAGAAGCATCAGACATTCCACCAAACAGCTTTGTAGGATCCACTAATACAATCTTTTTCAACTCTCAGCATATCAGAAAGAATCCAAATATGGACCTCATGAGGCCAACTCCAAGTATCTCTCCATAAATAGACATGTCCAACTACAAATCTTAATCTATGTATGCTCTGTCTTTCCACCAACGCTCCGTAACGCTCCAATACATTTCTGCTTTACTGGAGGATGGGTAAACAGCGTCATAAGTTCAAGTTAACCTGATCAGGGATTCAAATCAGTTCAAATTCACCGACAAACTGAAAACAAAAAGGCTCCACCAAACCTTGTTATTATAAACTTATTATTATATGACTTTGTCTTTGTATTGCTGCCAAACTTAAGTGTGGAAATTCATCCTCTGCATGGAAGGAAACGGCTGCTCTGACGGAGGAAAATCGGTATGTTTACATGCATTTAATATTCTGACAAGACCATAAACAATGAAAAAAAAGTAAATGTCATATAAAGACCATAAAATAATGTAGGTCTGTGATCTAAATTGGATCTGAGGATATCAGATGAACTGTTTAACAGATAAACTGGGTTACGGTCTTCAGGGAGTCGACGGGGAGTTTGGATGGAGGTGTTTGTTCTTGGCTACCAAACTTGTTCAAAATTCTCTCTCTTTGATCTCTCAGCTTAATTAAAAGCTTGATTTATCATCACCATCACCATAGCTGCCAATTATGGCCTCCAATGAACGAAAAAATGACAGGAAATGAGGGTTAACAACATGAAACCAGACTTGCTCTCTGGAACTGACCCAACGTGAACAAGCAGCCTTAAGTATGTTTTCCTACCTAACAGCCTGTCACACTGGGATCTGGCAGAGATTCTTGACATTTGGAAGGACACGGAAAAACAGAAGTCATGCCAAAGACTTGATCAAGAGGAAGAAAAACACACACAAGTCTGAGTCTGACGGGGTTTCAACGCTACGGCAGAGTCAGTATTAACACTGGCTACCACCCCACATGGAGATATTTAATTGGCTGACAATGGGGGGACTGTGTGCACGGCAGGCCGAAGTATACACACATGGACGCACACGCAAACACATCAGGACATAAGGAAAGAGGAAACACGGCAAACAAGAAGGTGCTTTTCCCTGACAGATGATTGGCAGGTGGAGGTCCTGAGGATGGGAGGCCAACTGTGGTCTGTAGTGTTAACATCTGGAGTTAAACGCAGCATTGACCACCCACTGTGTGTGTAAGTGTGTGCAAGTGTGTGTTAGTGTGTCATAGAGAGAGACACACACACAATGAATGGTGTTGAACATAAACATGTAGTAGGGGATTTCTACTGCCCATAGCGTCTATAAGGAGTGTTGTTTCCTATAGAAAGGCTTCTCAGAGGTATGTACACTCACTCACTCACTCACTCACTCACACACACACACACACACACACACACACTCCACCTCCACATGGGTCTCCTTTATTAAATGTGTCTTTGTTCTTGAACCCGGAAATGTCAAGTCCAATTCGAACAAAAGGACGCTGGAACAATACCACCGTGCAATTATGAGAAATGGGAGTGTTGGGGAACTGGGATTCAAACCTTTAGACTGTAAACACACATGGGTCACGCTGCATTTCAAAGTGCTACGCTATCTGTGCTATAAGGAGTATATCAGAAATTATTTAACAATACAGAAGAAGCAGAATAAAACTCATAAAAACACAGTGATGATCAAGGCGACCTTTATTGTGAAAAGTGCCAATTTTGATGATGAGCGTCCTCTATCTTGTAAAATATTAACAGAAAATAAAAAATGATCAGTAAAATATTCTTCTGCCACTATGAAGACCGGTCAGAGTGATTACTGATAACACTGATTACATGTATTAAATGGGATTAAATTATAATATAAAAAAAGTCAGGTAATTCATAAATTATTATATTATTATCATTATAAAAAAAACACAGACTAATTCTCAGCCAATATGGTTAATCAAACTTTGTGAGTTTTCATGTTCTCAGGGCACTTACAGATTAAAAATGTAGAGGAATGAAAGCAAGAAGTAGCTCAAAAATGGGAAAACTTCCGTGGCAAACAAGTACCTCAAAAATGTACTCCAGTACAAAACTTGGGTGACAAGTTCTGTACTTCTGTATATTTAAACTGTGACGTTATACGACGTGACATTTATGTCGACTCAAAGCACATCAAACAGGGACCCGAATACTGTGCGGTGAAGAGGCCTCATCTTGTTTCCATAGTACGACTAAAATCCAGATCACCGATTCCTCCATCGTCCCAGATTGCTCTGAAAACTCCGAAACTTCTTTTCAAACCTTGAGGTGTTTCTGCAGGGCTGTCGTGTCCTACATCAGTGCTCCCTTTCCCATGTCTCACTGCGGGACGGGGATGTATCGTGTGGAGCTGTACATGGAAATGTGAGCTCTCCGCTCGAACACAGGGACAGCACTCCTGTTCCCATAACTCTCTGACATAATGTTATTTCAGTCCATGTTGAAATAGAGTCATAACCCGGTCACTCTAAATAATGCCTTGTCTGAGTCTCTCACAGCTTGAGTGCCCCGGTTTTAGTCATAAAATCTTGTGTTTATCTCTCGGAGTAACCAAAAAGGCAACTCCAGTCTCTGAGGCAGATGGATTTCCACCAAAAACATCATTAATTTCACTGCGGTTCTCACAGGGTGTCGTCATTAATCGCTAAAAGCAGCTACCAGACCAATTCTGCTCAAATTGATGTTCTTCCTCTTTCGCAGGCAGTAGAGGTTGTGGTCAGGAGACTTGACAGAGTTGACAAGCTTATAAACCGCTGAGAAAGCAGCAATGTCTACATTTTAACCAGAAAACCAATAGCCATGGCTCTCACGCGTGGACAGAACATTGCAAACATGGTGTGAGTGTGTGTGTGTGTGTGTGTGTGTGTGCAGAACGCAGCACAAAGCCGGTTTTACAGTACTTTATGTTGCTAAAAGCTTTTATTTTGAAATAATTCCTGTTGTTTGAAAATATTCCACAATTTGTGGTACAATTACTCTGAGATTTGGGCACACATCCACACCGAGAGATTGAGGGCAGATAGTGTCACCGCCAACAGGGATGGCCAAAAGTCCAGCATCACCAAGCCTCGGGTGACATAAGAGGATCTGCATCCACCATGCAGCTTAACGCGCAAACGAACGCGCGTCCTGGCATCAACAAAAAAGAGCTTCCAGTTTCTCCAAATGTGCAGTCGCTTACAGATGCAAACACACACAATCGGTGTAATGGTTGAGTAGAGCCGCATGAGGCCACTGGAGGAGACAGGCCTCTTATGGTGCACAGGTGGACGGATCATGTCGTCACAAATAGGTCCATCTTTATTTATATTTCATTAATTATATTAGCATGCATTCTATGGAAAAGCTACATATGGCATCAATCAAAGGTGTCAAAGTGAGGGTTCGGTGTGTAAAGTCTTCAAGGTTGTGAGTTCAAATCTTGCTTTCTCACTGCTTTTTTTTCGATGGCTGACGTAATGAGGACTGAGTTCTGAAAATGCATACAAACCCTTTGGCTCTGCATGATGCACCTCAAAGAGACAAACCATGATCTAAAGTGAACCTCGTGGCGCTGAGTGATAACTCAATGTCCAAACTCTCTAAGATTATGAGTTCAATTCCCGCTGGCTTTCCTTTTATTTGAAGGCTGACACACTGTGTAAAGACTGAATATCTTGAGAAACATCCTATCAATATATAAGTCCTTTGGCTCTGCATGATACCTCAAAGCACAAAGAGGCTGAGGTTATGAGTTCAAGTCCCACTGTCTCACTTCTTTTACTTGGAGGCTGATATTCTGTAATAAATCGTCCCAGACTGAATATCTCAAGAAACAAACCGTCATCTCAAGTGTACCTTGTGGTACTGAGTGATAATTTGATGTCCAAACTCTCTAAGGTCATGAGTTCAAATCCCACTCTGTCCATTCTTTATTGAAGGCTGACATACTGAGAAAAGACTGAATATCTGTGAGAAACAAAGCCTAACCTGAGGTGACCCTCGTGGCTCTGAGCGATAACTCAATGTCTAAACTCTTGAAGTTTATGAGTTCAAATCTTGCTTTCTTGAAGGCCGCGAGAAGCAATCCATCAATGCCTATTACTCCAGTGGCTCTGTGAGTAAACTCAAAGTACAGAGATCCCAGGGTTGTGAGTTCTAATCCAGCTTTTGCCCTCCTCTTCGAAGGCCAACACACAGAGGAAAGACTGAAAAGCTTGACAAACACCCTGTCACCACATGTGAACCTGTGGCTCTGTGTGATTCCCTGATGTACAATGTATCCAAGGTTGTGAGATCAAATCCCACTTTCTCAATGTTTTTCCTGAAGGCTGACACGCTGAGGGCATATTGAAAAGCCTTCAAAGATAAGAGCATTAGTAAGATCGCAGATGGCGCACGGGGATCAGTGTGTGAACGGTGCATAATGGTCAACACCGGTTTGATTCCAGGTTGTCTGTGGTGAGTTGCAGGGAGGGCCGTGTCCTCCCTGGTTTGTCTGGGACCCTGAAAACAGGGGGTTTTGAAGATGTGGTCATGTATTCAACAAGGCATGTTGTCAAATTTTATAGGGAAGGCAGGAAACATGCAGAGACACACACAAGATGCCTTTGGTGCTGTAATCTTGGCAGTACAACATTCAGGAGGTTAGGGCTTTTCAAACTACTAATTTCTGGATTCAGGTTCATGGTTGCATTCAAAAACAAACAAAGCGTTTCTGGTTTTGAGGGTTAGCTGTCTTTGGAGGTTCTAAGGGTTCCTAAAACAGCATTTTAATTGGAAAAATAAGAAAAAGTGATTTGTCTGTGATGATGAATTTACTGCAGGGAGCATCTGAGGGTCAGAGCTGCTTCCTGTTCGGAGCAGGGTGATGACTGATGCCAGGTCATTGGGGATGTTCAGGGGCCAAAGGTCAAAGGACCGCTCCGTCTGAGGGTGCTGAATATACCACAGTCGTGGGGAATTGTGGGATTGCAGCTCATCTCGTGGGTGTTCCTGAGTTCTTGAGTGACCACATTCAGTCTGTGGTCTTTTTGGGTTCATTTCGGGTTCACAACTGGATTTGAAAGAGAGAACATGTGTGGATCACAAACCAGGCTTTTCACAGTTTTCTTTAGCTCAAAAAAGTCACTCCACAAAGTTGCTACATATTTTGATGTTTCCATGAATCGGGCTTTTTTACGTTGACTGTAAATACACACAAATACACTCATATATATACAGACACTAATGAGGGCATGATCCATACGGTCTGGGTTTGACAATAAAAACCTATTTGTAACTGCATGCACACACACTTCTGTTCACAGCCATACTGCGTTATTGCGGTCACACTTTACTCTCACATTCCCCAAACTGACATGGAACAATGTAACATCAATACATCAACATGTCACACAGTTAAATTTACATGATAAGACCACATGACTAAAGGTGACCTCCCCATCCTGAGGTCATTATTTATGAAGTATAAAGTGTCTCTTAAAGTGTTCTTAGAGGAAGATGAAGTGAACTAAATCTACCATAGTAAGACAGGAAGTGTCGGCATCACGGGGCCCTATTTATTACTGCAGCTGTCCTGGAAGAAAAACAAACAATGCATTACGACCAGCTCGGTAGAACAAGACGTAAGCAGATAAGTGGTTGTTAAGTCTTGTTTCTGTGAGTTTTGTGCCACCAGAGTGACAAGTGTGAGCTCACTGGAAACTCTGGGATCACTCTCTGTATCCATCACACTAGCAGCTGATGAAGCTGTCAGGGCCAATATTAGTAGAAAGTGAATTCAATCAAACCAGAAGACAACAGGAAGACTTTGTTGTTGGATTAACAAGCTCGAAGTCCAAAGTTTTCAGAGAAACAGTCGTTGGCTCACATGAAGAAGAGATCTCTGCATTTGGATCTTGGGATGACAACACTTGACACGGCAATCCGGGGGCTCTCTAATGTCAGGCTGACAAAGTGTGTGACTTATTTGTGTGTCGGCCTGTCTACTCTAAAGTGGAGGTAATCCCGTTTGAGAACCTGGGGGTAAATGTGACGGATGGCCTCATACTGACGCGCTCCAATTAAAAATGCTTTGTAACAATTGTTTGTCTTCTCTGAGTGTGATTCTTAATTAGTGGGACGGTGGCACTTCTATCACTGCACCGTGGAAATAGCTAGCATGTAGCGTGTGTGCTGTCATTGTATATAAAACTCTGATCGCACACTTCCTGTTGGGACTGTAAGAAACACAAGCAGGATCTCTGGATATGAAGAGAAATGAAACAATCAGACTTGAAGTAGAGGACACCGATTAGCACATTGTGAACATCGAGGACTGTGCGCTTTGAGAGGACACGTTGGACATTGATTGGTAGGTACGCGATTAACGATCAGCATCGATTAATGTGTGCAAATGAATCATCAGAATCCTGAGCTGATCCACAAGGACGTAAACGGGTCGCCTGTGGTGCGACATGTGTGTTTTCCGCAGCATTTCCGAGTTATTCATCCTGGATTAAGATGACTCATGTGACGCTGTTCCAAGGAATTCCCATGTCCAAGGTGAGCCGTCTGCATAGTTAAGTAATGGATGGATGGATGATGGAGCGAGACGAATGGATGGATTTAAAGAGAGATCTGATCACAGTGCAGGCAGGGTGCGCGTTGATTGAAGGTACACGTGCACGACCTGCGATCGTGAGACTGATGGTCATTCGTCGGTGTGTCTACAGTTGCTGTTTTTACCTCAAAGTAAGAAAATAAGGGAGACGATATCTGGCATGGAACAGCACAGTCTTTGAACAGTGTTTTATGGAACAGTAAAAGTCATTCAAATCCAAAAAGCTTCGCATTTTTCGCTGAAATCAGAAACATATTGATTTCAAAAGGGACACACATCTGTTGTGAAGGCAATGGGGAACGATTTGGAGGAGACACTGACATCAGTTGTTTCTCTCTGATCAGTCAATGAGAGGTTTGTGTAAGGAGGAGGACTACACATTCCTGGGAACGACACGACAAACCACAGAGGAGGAAGCAGAAGGAGTCCGAACTCTGGAGGACGACTGGACGCTCAGGAGAGAGGAGAGGGTACGACCTCAGACCAGGCGAGGACTGATGGGGTAAACATTATCTTACACTACTGATGTGTGTCTGTCTGTGTGTGTGTGTGTGTGTTATGCAGGTCCGCAGGCGACTTGAGAGGGAGCAGCAAGAAAAAGAAAGATTCCGTCAAATAGAGGACAACAAGAAGGTGAAGACATTCTACCCTCTCTCTCTCTCTCAGTGTCACACACTCACATTCTCTGTCACACACACAGACACACTCGATTAACTGAGGGATAGCATGAAATGAATGTGATCAGCCTCATCTTTTCAACAAACACACTCTTGCCAAAGCAGACACACTGTACGTGACAGAGGTTGTCTGTCTGTCACTCCACACACACACACACACACACACACACACACACACACACACACGCCTAGCAGCCAAACAGGACTAAGTGGAGAAGATGATAGCGATGACAGACGGATGGTGGTCCAGGTAGACCCCAGCATGTTGTGGTCCACGGCACCAAGCTCAGACAATAGGAGCCAACTGAGTCTGTCTTTTTCTTATTATCCTAATCAAAGGTCAAACTTGTTTCTCTCCCTGTTTGTGTTTTCATTTTAATCCTTCTGATGCCCTCATCTGATTATGGGACTTTTACGATGGTGTGTGTATTTTGCAGCATTTTGTTTGGACAGGCTTTAACAATCAGCAGGGTAGATAAAGCATTCGAAGGAATTTACCGTTTTAAGTGTTACAGTCAAAGTCTTATCTATATCAACAACACACTCTTCCACAGAAACACAACTCTGGCCTCCCGCCAAGCATTTTCAGTCACCGTCATCTCACTAACACTTCACAGCGCCAAACATCGATCATGAGATGTAGGCAGAAATGCAACTTTGGCATTTGTTAAAAGAAACCACAGTTATGTAGACAGATTTATTAAAAAACACACACGCGTGCGCGCACACACAACACAGCTGTGAGTGTGTGGAGCAGCCAGCCTGTACCCTGACAGGAGCGTGTGAGGTCATCAAGGGACAGGGGCTGATGTCAGGGACGATGACAACATTTATTCAAACCGAGCAGACGGTCACTCTCACCTCAGGATGGAATGCACTTTCTGCAGAATCCCAACTACCCGGACCTCATCTTTGGCACATTAAAACATTCACACACAATCCACAAGTCTGAACAACACACAAAGCAGGTCAAGCACAGCTTCTGATGCAATCTCAAACAAACATGCACACCGCTGCAGCCAAAGATGGCAGGATGAAAGAAACGGCTTCATGCAAATGGCAACAGATTAAACCAAAGTACCCATAAAATAACATCCCATCATAAGCGCAGCACGTTGAATGCAGAGCTTTAACTTTTTTTTTAATTATCAGCTTTCACAAAATGTCTTCAAGAGGCTAAACCAACAAATTTCATCTTATCGAAGCGACAACAAAAGGATCAAACGTGGCATTTTTCACGTCGTGTCACTCAAGCAACTACAACCGAATGATTTAATCTGAAAGCTCTCATTTTCAAAACAAGATTAAAATGTAGAAACATATGATTTACTTTACTTTAAGGGCCATATTAGAATGAGGTTTTAAACCCTAAGAGGTCCTTTATCGATGTTTAAGGGCTTAAATATTTTTCTAATCTTACTCTCTCCTCTCCTACCGGTCCGCATGTATCTTGTAGTTCACGATCCTCGGAAACAGCTGATCAAACATTTATTAATTTTAATCGAAGGACACGTGGCGCAGTGACCTTAAATCCCTCGATGTCTCACCACATCTGGATGCGATAATTGCGATGGGATCTCTGTCGTAACTCTACAGTCAGCACGTTTACAATAATGGTAAAACGTCCATCGTGCAGTACTGCAGCTATCGATTATCCTCAGGATGCAATAAGACAAGTTGACCAATTCGACATGGGTCTCCTGGTGCTCCACTTATGTAAATATTGTAAATGTTATACTACACTCATAATTAGACTCACTCCACACGGTCAAGCAGGAATCTCCTTAAAGTCTTTCCTAAGTCCAGGGGTTTTTTTAAACTTTTTTTTGACTTTATAAATCTGATCTCTTTATGTGACAAGCTCATCTGGATGGTATGTAAACACATTAGCATTAGCAAAGTAGAATGTGTGAGAACGTATCAGTGGTCTTAAGTATCTTAACCAGTGGCGGGCCGTGCATTTGGTACCTGGGCCTTCAGTGGGGACTTTCAGGACTTAATCCACCTCTTAATACCACCACTATCACGACGCAATCGGGGATGGCCGATCTCCCCTCAAGTTTAAGTATGTCCGAGACCGAGTCCATTCCTCCTCCTCCGTCAGCCGTTGTGGGCGTAAAAAATTCTAACTCAAATGTGTTAATGTGTGCAGATCGCTACAGACGTGTTTTGCTAGTTGAACTTGGCTGTAAGAGTTTTGCTCTGACCGACCAATCAGAGGACGGAAACATGCTGACGTTACTGTGGACCAGCTAGCTGGACCAGGGAGGAGAATCTGATTGGTTACAGAAACAATCCCATTGCTAATATAGTTGAGGTTCCATGGACCAGCTGACCTACTGATTCTGAAGGCCCTCGGCAGATTAGATTGACATGGCAGCACATAGAAGCTGAAATCTGATTGGACAAAAAATCTAACATCCACACGAACTGGAAGCAGAGCAGGAAGAGAAACGCTACGAAATGAAGAGAACAGACTGTTGGGAATAAGTTAATACAATTTCATGGAACAAATATTAGAATGTAGGTTGTAAATGTAGGTCAGTGCTTCTGATAGTGTTTAGGCCAGGAGAGAAGGCCTTGCTGGCCCTGACGGCCCACCACTGATCTCAACTGAGTAATTATTTATATTTTGGGAGACTTTGTCAGTTAGTTTCGCTTCTTTACATATCCAAATCACAATCTGTATTTTCGTTGTTGTTACGCAAAATCTCCTCTAAAACAGGCCGTGGTGTTGGAACGTGCACAGCCCCCCCGTGCGAGGGCTCCATTAAGTTCAGCTGCTCGCCAACGTTGGCTGAGGCTTTTTTCTTTTTAAACTGTGCGTGACTTTACAGAGATGCTGTGTAGAGGAATGCCTGAAACGTAAATATTCAGGAGACGAACACTAGTGGTGTATCAAGACTCAGCTCGCCGTCACCAGTCTTCCCTCAATCAGACAGATGTTCGGTCGCATCATTCCTTCGTGATGTTTTGGAAAAGTTTCATTTAAGCCACGGGTAAAATCGGCAACTAATCTATACTTTATCTTAAAGATCTACAGTTCAGTTTGAGTGTGAAACAGTCTTATCGTAAATATCACAAATATCATTTGCTGACGTCCAAACAGCACCCGGTCAGTCCTCTCCCTGCTCCTTGGGGATGTTTTCACACCTATGCTGATGTTTCAAGCTGCTCCAAGTTCTCTGTGCTCCCGTTTGACTCCACACCAAACACGAGGCCGCTGGCCAGATGGCAAATTGCCACCATAAGGTTTCTATTGGGTCAGAGCCCAAAAACGAGTATTAATGCCATTTGTCAGAGTGTCAGCGATTTAAATCCGTCCAAAGTGTGCCGGGATGAACCGCAAACTCTCTGACACACACACACACACACACACACACACACACAGAATACAAACCTGAAAATTAAGGTGTATATAACAAAAATACATCAGACGTCTAAATGTTTGCTTCCTGAAAAAGTGTGTCCTTGTCTCTCTGTGTGTGTGTGTGTGTGTGTGTGTGTGTGTGTGTGTGTGTGTGTGTGTGTGCAGTGTAACCGGAGAGATTTAACCGTTTCCACCTTCACTCCAGATGTGTCAGTAAGCGCTCAGCTTTAAACTGACATTAAACTAAATGCCTCCCTTGCTCATTTTGACTTCCTCTACGCTCTCCCTCTCCCTCACACACACAGACACACGCACACACACACTCCTCTATCCAGATGTAAACGCTAATCTAGACGAACATGGTCTTACTCAAACACACAGCAGGAAACCGTGTCTCGGGAGTAATAATCATGAGGTCAACTCTTCTCATTACACAC
>OMNV01027702.1:0-16023 GCA_900303265.1 Brotula barbata | reverse complement strand
AACTCTCTGGTGGCTCCACAGGGTCGGTCCTTGTTCATTCATTTGATGTCATTTTGATCCTTTGAAGTGACATTAATCAATAAAATGTGTTTTAGATTCCTGTTGTACCAGGTGTCCTCCTGGTTGGAGTCAGTTTGGAAACCGTTGTTTCCAGATCCACTACCAACCACTTGCTTGGGCTGATGCTGAGGTAACCAATCAGCTGCCAGCTGCTCTTTATTCTTTTCACCTTTAGTTTTTTCCTGATTTTTCGGTCTCTCTCTCTCTCTTTTTGTTTGGCATTTATCTCCTTTGTGTTTTTCAGGTTGCGTGCCTCAAATCTGGTGGAAATTTGGTCTCGTACCATAATGCAGCAGAGATCCAGTTTGTGCTCAATGAAGTTAAGAGAGTTTCTGAAAAATCTTTTGACACCTGGTGTGGAGGTTACGATGCCGTAAGGGTGAGTGAAGATATTGAACACTGAAACACAGACATCTCAGAGTCAAATATCACCTCATGTAGAGGAGCTGTTAGAGGCTTTGACACGTGGTCCAAATATTAAAATGCTCAAACAAAGATCAATGTCGTTCTGAGCTCATTTCTCAGTCAGTCAGTTTATGTCAGGAGAGTTGTCAGTCATGTTATTATTGTTATTCTTGTTGTTGCCAAACATGTGAACCCATGTCCATCTTCTCTTCTCTCTGAGGATGGAGAACTAACTGTCACTGTTGTTCCTTAAGATGAAGGTTGAATTTGTGAATTTGTCTTTTTCCTGTTCCAGGAGAAGCTTTGGTTTTGGAGTGATGGTTCCATGTTCAACCCCATTAACTGGAAAAAAGGGGAACCCAACAATGCAGGATCTGGAGAGGACTGTGCAGAGCTCTACCCCACAGGTACCAAATGCTCACTGTTTCCTTGGCAACCAGGGACCAGGAGCCCGTTGTTTGTGCTGTTTAACTTAATGAAGCTGAATAAGGCAGAAAGTTGAAACTTCAGCATGAAGACCACAGAGCTCCAAACTTGTTGTTGTTTGTTTGTTGTCTAATGTCTGTTCTCTCTCCAAAGGAAACTTCAACGACCTTCCCTGTACAATTAAAAGAAGCTTTGTGTGCTCCTTGGACCTGTGAAGACCTTCAACACGTCTGCTGTTTGATGTCCCTTCAGGCGTCCTCAGTTCCATATGCAAATCTGCTCCCAGGAAATGCTAATTCAAACGGTTTATTATGATTTGGCTCATGATTGTCCAGTGAACATAGTGGAAATAAAATGAACTTTGCATTCTATCTGGCTGGAACTTTTTAGACTTGATGTTAGACCCACAAATGTAGGACAAAATATAAGAGAATAACAATAGAAAAAAAACAGGAAACACTCAAAAGACAAATAAGAACAAATACGCACAATATTTATATTTTGCATCACTTAAGTGTCAGTTGATTTCTTGAAATATTTATTGCAATTTCTAAAACATTTACCCTCCCACTCCCCAACTCACACACAGACACAATCGTTTCCCTCTCTTCCCTCACACATACAGACACACACACACACCCCTAGCGTAGCGGAACTGGGGCTTTGATAGGCTCACGCACTGTGGTCATGTGACACAACAGAGATGACAGTACAGAGTGCTCACTCTGATCACACATCACAGGTCGCCACACTCTTCACATACAAGCTTGTGATGGAGAGGTTTCCTTTAATTATAATATGCACTGCAGCACTCTGAACATCTAGTGACCTTCGACTCAGTCTCAGTCATCTGAATATTATTTTGTGTTCGAGCAAAGTATAATATAGACATTACTCTCCCATTAATATGACAGACAATCCAACAGTCGCACATTCCACTCAATTCGGACATTAAATCTTCCCTTCTCTCTCTTCCATCTGTCTTTACAAATCGAAAGCTTGACATGTCTTTTATCTTTTAATTTTTTAAATCAAAATTAGGGTGATGTTTCCAGTTTAACGCCTTTATGCATTTGGACATTTAGAAGACTGCAAGTAATTTGCCAAGCAAAATAACCAAAGGCATAATGACAACGACTGAGATATTGCAATTAATGATTAATTGAACCAAATCAACATATGACAGAGTGATACATCCTCCCATACAAACGATTTCTAGTAGAGCTGGCCGGCTAGCAAAAGCTAGCAGACTGACGCCATTAGTTGGACGAAAAGGAGCGTTCGTACTGCGCTGGATAGCGGAATAACCTCCCTGCTGAAATCGCGTCACCTGCTGGGTCTTCCCTGAAGTCATACCCCGTCGTTTTGTCGACTGCCGTGTCGTTAGATTTTGTCTATTTTTACACCGGGAGCCGATGTGAGCTACACGAGACTTCAACTCAGAAGAGTTAGCATTAGCTCGCTTGCTAACGTAAGCAGTCGCTTGTTTTGCTATCGCCGAGGGTTTCTTCACCAAACCAGCAGCCATGGCGGCGGGGGGGACGGGCGGCGGCAGTGGAAAAACATACTCATTCAAGGTTGTTCTACTCGGCGAAGGCTGTGTGGGCAAGACGTCGCTGGTGTTGCGCTACTGTGAGAACAAATTCAACGACAAACACATCACAACTCTCCAGGTACGACACTCAGGAAGCGGCTCGCACAGGCTGTCAGCTAGCCAAGCGCAGGCCAGCTAGCCGAGCGTGTTGACAGGGAAGGAAACCTGATTTGTTTTTTGGAATCAAAGCGGAGGGTCGAGATGTGTTTTGAAGGGCTAGGGTGGGGTTGTTTGTTGTTTCTTTCAGTTAGTGTGTGTCCGTCCGTCCGTCCTGGTGGGCGGAGTTAATGATGTCAATCTGAGTTTGGCCTGAAATTGGAGCGCGTCGCTCAACCGGGATTATTTGAGGTGACCTGAACCTAAACTAAGTCACCTAGTCCTCAGGCGAGACCAGATCAGAGGTTTTGTTCTCAGAAATACTTAAGACTTTGTGAATGTCATAATCTGTTGGAATATGAATCGGGGCTCGGGGTCCAAGTAGTTTATAAGATTGATTTTAAGTATTCAGTATTCCGTATTAGTCTCATCTGTTCATTCTTCAAGTTGGTTTTGAGACATCATAGTTATGAACCGGTTGTAGCTATCTGGTTAAAGTTTTAGTCAGACACGATTGAGGAAATGAATAAAACATCAACATTTATCCTAGTACACACCTGTCTCGGCAATTCAATCAGCGTTTCCCACTCAAAGTGATTGTTAATCTGCATGGGACTCGTAATAATCTTATTTTGATTTTATTGAACATCTTCAAGTATCTTCTGTCATGTCCAGTTACACTCGTTTCAGTCCTTCTTGGATAACCATGACCAGGAGACATGAGAACCTTCTCAGAAATTTTATTTCCAATAGCCACGGGAAGCTGCATATTATTAAAGCAGAGCTAATCCAGTGCCTAATCCGCATGGTCTGGAGGGGGTTTTGCCCCACATGTGTTCTGACGACAAGTCTATGAATCGCTATCATGTGACACTGAAATGTACAGTCGGGAAATTACATGTGCATATTTTAAATTTTTTGTGCTGCAAATTTTGACTGTACAAATTTGCAACAAAGATAAAAAAAAATGTAGCCTATTTTTGGATAGTATGTGGTGAGTTCACAAGTTGAATTTATTGCAGCCCCAACTTCTTTATCACAAATGCAGATCGGACTTAGGAACACGAGGTCACTGATGAGAGAAGACTGTCAAAATATGTCACCAGTAGGTCATGTGACGAGCTACTCGACAGGCATCATGTGTGTTGCCGAAGATTAATTGATGACAGTGAGGATTTCCAGGGGGAAACGGTTGACTTTAACGTGTACACAGAGGTTTTCTATGTGCAAAGTGGCTCATTTTGACATGTCATATGTAAATTGGCGTTTGTAATTCACATTCAAAAATCCCAATTCAGATTTTGCACATCGTAAGGAAGTTATAACTAGAGGTGCACTGATTGCAATTTTCTTGGCCGATTCTGATAACCTATTTTTATAAAGTCTGCCCTACCGATACCGGTTTTGTCCGTTTCTGATTTTTTTTCCCCCTCCAAAGTTATCAAACCAAAATTGACAGCATACATAAGCATTTCTGTTGTGTTGTGTTTTGCGCACTACATGACTGATTGGCGACGGGGGGCCACAGTACAAGATCTTTATCTAGAAGGCATCTCTTACAGGTCTGTCTGGTCTCCACACGAAAACACACACACACACACGCACGAGAGGCGACACGGGAAATCGCGTGATGCTAAGCGCCAGACGGGATTTTGTTATTCCAAAAACGGATGAAGTCCAGTAAGTTCTATTAAGAAAAAGAAACTTGCGTCCAAGTGGTTTGTGTGCTGATTTGTAGGAAAAAAAGTGGAGAGAAGATTGGACTGCACGACGCGGGTGGTCAGGATCCCCCGGCGGCCAATCGATCGGTGCACCTCTAGTTATAACTGTCTAACATGCAACTTGAATACAACGTATAAAGGGCGTTGTCTTTTTATAGACACATTTTTATAACTGCAAGTTTGTTAGTTTACATACATACAAAATATCCTAATAGAAGAGATGGACCAGGAAGTGTGTCGTTTCCAGTTTTCGAAATACAGTCAGTGCAGTGTGTGTGTGTGTGTGTGTGTGCGTGCGTGATCATATGTGACGTGGAAACGGCAGCATTTTTCTCACTGATGTTTGTTACGTCATTCATCCATTTGTCATATTCACACTGGCCGAGTCTCAGTCTGCTTCACACTCAGCAGTGTGTTGGGGTTTTCACGCTCGGCCTCAGGTGGCTCTGAGCCCCCCGGTGTTAAGTCATGCGGCCTGAGGAGTGGCGGGCGGTGATTTGTCTCTCTGTGGATGTTTTCCCGTGGTGTCCTTCAGGATCAGATTGTAATGAATTCTTTCCCGTCACTCGTTTAACACCCAATTCTCCTGGTTTGGCTCGGCTCCATCACAGAACTTCACAACGAAAAGCAGACGAACGTCAAACGTCGCAGTGATTTTTTTGAAGTTTTTCTCCTTTGACTCCTCATCAGCTCCTCATCATTTAGGATCGATTTTTAACTTTTTTTTAACTTTTATCAGGGATGTTATGTTTTTGTTTATAGTTACAACCCAATTTAAGATGGCTCCAACGACTGATAATCAATTTGGTTTTGGCCTTGGACCAACAAAATTATACGCACAGCAAGTTGATTGTCAAATCAGTCTATGGTGTGGATGTGTTCGCCGCCCTTGTCATTTCAAAACAGGTGCGTGAAAGAGAGAGATACCAGGCCGAAAAACGAAAGAGGGGATTATTACGAACATGGAAACAACAACGGGGGAATATTTTATACCTCGTGTCGGCACTTTGCTGCAGAGGCGCATTGCTTTTTAAATGCACTGACGTATATGGACAACACGCACAACAAAAGACCACAGCGTTTTTAAATGTAGGTTAGCCAGGCAGATGGAGGACAACTCGTCATCAGGCGTCAACGTCCACTGTTGATCTGCTCATACATCAGTGTTTAGATTCAAAATCTGACTCTTCTCGACGCATCATCTCATCGTGTGTGTGTGTGTGTGTGTGTGTGAGAGACCATTTTCACTGTGCGGATCTCTGTCCATAAACATACTAACTGTATATACACCGTATATGCACTAGGTTCGCCATTCAAATTTCTAACACTTGTTTGGGTGTTTCCATAGCAGGTGGTTATTCATTGATCCTGTGCTGTTGTTATAAGTCAGATCGATCTCACAAAGTATGCACTTAACTTTATCTCCACTTCCATTTTGTTCAAAAAACTGCCACACTACGGCTTCTTGCTAATGTTAGCTGCCATTTCGTTCACGAGTCGAGTGAAAGTGAAACTTGCGTACCTTAGGTAACGCTCATACATCTGCCACGTGGTAACGTTAATGCATTTGTGAGCGCAGTATCAAAGTGATCAAAGAGTATCATTTGTAGCTTTCAGGCAGAGTTATCACCTCTAAATACTAATTTGTGGTATTTCAACACTCAAAAAAAAAAACGAACTACGATTTTTGTTTATTGATTTTGCGAAACGGTTATGGTTTATTGACCATTTACACGGTCTCACCCCAATGCGTATATACAGTATATGCTGTTATATATGTTATAATTCTGATTTTATAAATATATATACAGTATATAACAGCAAAATCACAATTCTTTTGTTTATGTATATTTTGGTTGGTTTAAGGGAACTTCACTGTTGTAATTTTAGGTGAATAAGTCACGAAACTTGGAAAAAGTGGTTATTTGTCATTTTGTCGGGCCAGTAAAACTCAAGGGGAAAAAAAAATGTTTTGTTGAACCCCGTGTTGGGTACGTTACTAAGATCAGGGAGTTAATGAGACTAAACTGATCCATCATTCACTTTGGGGAGCAATAATTCAAGCACTGTTGAGCCTTGGTGGAGGTATGAACTCCAATGAGTCCCTCTAGTCCCTCTAATGAAACCTGGCACGTCTTCGTCTGCGTCTGTGATGAAGACACATGGTGCATCTGCTCAGTTTACTCCCAGTCACGTGCGCCACACGATTTTAGTGTGGAATCACTCTTCAGTGGACGATCAGTGACTACTTCAATACCAAATATGCTTCAGTCACTGAGTAAACTTCACGTGTGAATTAACAAACATCAAATCAGACTTTGACCTTCAGGGTTTTATCAGAAAGTCAAACGGTTGACTGTAAATGTACAATTTAAAGGAAATGAAGAAAACCTGAGTGATGTAACATCTCAAATGACGAAATCACTGTCAAGATGTTTCAGAGCTTAAACAACAAATATTACACACGTCCACAGGGGACCTCTCACGCACATCGAGGCTGGAAAAAATAGAATTCTTACTTTTAAGCAATGTTTCTTTCATGCAATAAAGGGATTATAAAGCGGACAGCAGCGTGGTGTCGGAGGATCTCCCCTGGTGCTTGCTGATGGTATTACCCAGATGATTGGTTTATCTCCAGTTTTACAGTGATTACACCAAAGCTCAGCTCTTACATTATTAACATTCCAGGAGGTCACAGGTCGCAGCTCCTTGCAGATACGCATGTGACCGCAGCCTGATGGGTTGTGACAGGAAAGTTGAGGGAATAATGAGAAGAATGGTTTTGTTTTGTTTTTTATTTAAAATAGGTTTGTCCATCCTGACTGCTGAGTTAGGGGTAATGGGAGGATGGACTGATTGTAGGTGTTTTTTTAACTTATAACGGCATTATCATTGGCAATTGTGCCCTCAAAAACAGCAGAGCATTCTCAAATCATTTGTGTGTTGCATTATTTGTTGTTTATAAAAGGATTTCTCACCATTTGCTGTCTTTGCAGGCATCATTCCTCACAAAGAAGCTGAACATCACAGGAAAGAGAGTCAACCTGGCCATATGGGTATGACTGAACCTCACTGCAACTCTTCATCTTAGACTGTTAGTCTGAAAGTGACACTGACAACTTTACTGAATGTCATCATTGAAGTTCAGATTATAAGTTGTAGCATTCTGGGGATATTTCGTGCTCACCTAGCAGTTTTCTATGCCTTTGAATGGATCCTTGTGGATGTCTTATACAGCACTAAGAGAAGATGTGCTCACCACAATAGGCTCCTTCACATTATGGCGCCACATCACACAAGAAGGCAGCAGGAAGTTACCGTAGGATAGAGGTCCATGGTGTGTCAATAGTAAATCACCTTCTGGGGCAATGAGGAACAGATTTGGATCAAACTAAACTTGGAGCTTAAAGCGGCGGAGCTTTAATATGTGTTCTATGGATCCATAAGAATCCATTGTACAGGTTTCTCACCTGGGAAGTGGTCAGCAAATATCTCCAACTTACAAAAACCATCAGTGACCTTGCTCAGTTGTAAGTTTTGTAAATGTCTGAGCATTTTGTGAAATTGCTTGATTGGTGACTTTCAAACTGTCATCTTTTTTTTTTCACCTCTTCAGCAGATTTCGGACTAATGAGCACAGAAATTTCTCACATGCTTCTTGTATATATATATATATATATAAATATATTTTGTTCTGCTTGGATGTGTTGCTGTGTGAAACTAAATTGAACTAAATCAAGAACTAATTCACTGATTCCGACTTCCTCTATGTGCGTCGCCCCCCGTAGGACACAGCGGGCCAGGAGCGTTTCCATGCATTAGGTCCCATCTACTACAGAGACTCCAATGGAGCCATATTAGTGTATGACATCACAGATGAAGACTCATTTCAGAAGGTAAAATAAATTTAACATTGAATATACGTACATCTTGTATATACATTTACACTAACACACATCATCATGACCTGTTGCAGGTGAAGAACTGGGTGAAAGAGTTGAGGAAAATGCTGGGCAACGAGATTTGTTTATGTATAGTAGGTAAGTGATGTCCAATGTTTGGTCTGTACCTATTCAAGAGTTTGATCTTGATCTGCTCTACCTGTAAAGTGCCGTGAGATAACCTTTGTTGTGATTTGGCGCTATATAAATAAAATTGAATTGGATTGAAAACGCAGGAAGGGAGGGGAGCAAGCAAAGGTAACCTAATCGAAGAATGTCTTGAGACCAATGAGGCAATTAACCTCAGAAATGAAACAAACCACAGAACTTGAATCACTTCAGCTGTGAGTCAAGTTCATTCTCGTCTTGTATCCATCCGGGTCTCTGGTCATTCAGGTCCATGGGTCCATCGTTTTGGTGGTGGGTGTGGTTACACGTTGGTTCCCTTATAGATCTGATTGGATCACGAAAGATTAATGTGTTCATGTGGTGAGCGGATGAATCAGAACAGCAGGGACAGTGAATGTCTTTGTTTTTGTCTCCAGGTAACAAAATAGACTTGGACAAAGACAGACATGTGTCAGTGGAGGAAGCAGAGAGGTAAAAAAAAAAAAAAAAAAAAAAAATCTGTTTACATGTCGATGAATTCATCAGTCACACGGCAGAGGAAATGATGGTTATTTTCTTTCTCTCTCTCTTACTCTCCCTTTCTTCAGTTATTCCGAGTCAGTTGGAGCCAAACATTACCACACATCAGCCAAGTTAAATAAAGGAATCGAGGAGCTCTTCCTCGATCTCTGTAAACGTAAGAAAAAGAGCTGCCAACACTTAACTACTGCTCAAACATAGCATTCAAGTAAATTTGAAGCAAATATTTGAAGAGATAATCCTTCATGTAAAAAAAAAAAAAAAAAAATCTGTTTTCTGTAGTGTTCTTGTTGTAAAAGTCATTCCACTGATGTCAAGTTTTCATCTCTGTTTTGGATTTTGTCATGTTTCAAGTGTTTGTTATCTTTTGTAGCTGTTAATCCTTTATGACAGCGTTAAACATGAAGGATTACGGCATTTTTACTCATGGATATTGAGGGGTCGGGGGTCACAGTGTAGTACGGGTACATGATGAATCCATACAGAGAAACTGTCCTTTATGTGTTTTATGCAGGAATGATGGAAACAGCTCAGGCAGAGGAGAGGTTGAAGGGCAACGGAGCCAGCCAATCAGCATCAAGTAGGCGGGGTGTACAGATTGTTGATGATGAACCACAGGCCACGCCCGCCGGAGGCTGCTGCTCCTCCGGCTAACACGAAGCACGCACGCACGCACGCACGCACGCACACAAACACACGCAGCGTCTCTGTTTTTCAGGGTTGTTCACTTTTTAATCGTAAATAATAATCCAAATGATTCTGTTTGTGCCGACACTGCTGCAAAGGATTATGGGAAGTGATATTATCCGCTGTTCCTGCAGAATATATACAAACATGGTGATTCTGTTTGACATTAATGTGATTTCGGTCATTAAAATAAAACATGTTTTAGCACTTTAATTTCTGCTCTTTTACTGTAAAAACGCAAATTGAAGGAAACTCAGTTTCAAAGCCACTTCACATAACTTCAGCTACATTACATTAAACAGAAAATGTATGTGTTCAAAATCATTAGTCCTTTAAGTTTGCTTGGAATGTTTTCTGAACTTTTTGTTTTTACGGCGTAATAAACAAAAACGTTCCAGCTCGTTAATGTTTCTCTTAACGAACCTTAGCTAATAAAAAATTAATTTGACACATAAAAACAATGCAAAAGACTTCTGTTGAGTCCTTTTCTTCACACACACACACACACACACACACACACACGCAGCATGACAGCAGCCTGCACAACGGCTCCATCCAATTGGCAGCACAGCTTTCAGTTTGTGTACAAAATGAGTTTCTCATTTTTACAGTTACAACAAAGACAATTTAAATGATACAAAAAATGTGATTTAACTTGCTGCCGTGCTTAGATCTGCCCTTTAAATCAAATGCAGATGTTTGATGTCTGCTGCTTAAAGGCTGCATGATACGAAGAAAAGTTAAATCTCATCAACATCAAGATAGATTTGTACTCGTGTAGGTCATTTTAGAAAAGCAAAATAATTCATGACTGAGTTGATGTCTGTGCAAATAGTGGTTTTCATTTAAAATAACTGGGAAAAAAAGAAATCACTATCAGCAATAACTAAATGTGAGAAAAATTTATTGTACAAAAAATTAAATCTGATTCTAAACCATACAAAACCCAACATGCAGCTAATAAAGCTGATATTTGGTAATATAAGAACAAGTTCTAAAAACAAATCACTCTAAAAAACAAAATGCAAAGAAATCAATTCAAAAGAAAATAAATGTTAAAAGGCTTAAATTCTTCCTTTATTTGTCCAGGATCTCCTCCTGATTACACGATGATTCACACACAAACACTCACGCTCAACTCTTTTCTTTGCATTTTTTTTTTTTGCCGTGGCACGTGTTATATCTGTACTTAGTTTGTCTGTATACATCAAATTCAAAATAGACATTTGCAGGGATACAAGAAATACAACTCTTCATCACAAAAAGGTTTCGGAAGTCTTAACGTTTAAAATAGAACAATTATAAACACTTCATTTATTTTTATTCTTTTAAAACACGTTCTACCTCCATCACCTCGTTCAGCCGGTATGCTTTCGTCGCCACTAGATGGCAGCATTGTCCTGGAAATGACTGATGAGTCACGGCACAAAACCCCCCGAGGCCTTGAAAGAGTTCCCAGGCTTGTTGAAGCGGACTCGGGGCTCCTTGAGGAGGTTTGAAGTTTCTCCTGGCTCCCTTCAATCATAGTCGTGGTTTACCGTGGTGTAAGATGACTCCAAAGTTATCCTGCTTCGCACTGTCATGCCCTTTAGTGCAAAAATACCCCAAAAACACAGATTACCGATAACCCCCAGTCCTCCGTGGGCCGTTCCGCCCTCTCCCCGGTGTGGAATCTGGTTGGCAGCAGTGAACCTCAGAGCACCGAGCGGTGTTACTGGTGGGGGTTGTATCATGAGCGCCTTTTATGAAAATAGTTTGATTTGTAATCCAGGTCACTAATGGCTAAAAAGTAACAGTGAAAAATGAACAGCCAATCAGAGCAGCCGCGGGATTATAATCAGGAAGCAGTCCAAGAAAAGTAGTTTTACTACGTTTAAGACAAACTGTGTCAAAGCTCATCTTGAACGGATTGACCTCCGTTACTGACGTGATGTGACGTGACCCTGCTGATGTCATCCAAAATGGAATGAAATGGAATAACAAAGATGGAACAGCTGCCCTGTGCAGCAAAGGGCACACACCGGAATCGAACCCTCGCCCCTGCGTTGTGTGTCATGCATGAATGATCCATGGGGCCTCAGGTACGTACCGGAAGGAAAAGATGTGACAGATTGTTGCTGTGGTGACACGTTTTATGATGTTCATCAACGTGACACTGGATGCCAATTTCCCCACAGGGTTGGGACTTTCACAAACCCGTGTGTGTGTGTGTGTGTGTGTGAGAGAGTGTTTTCATTGCCAATGCACAGATGCCACATTTTAGCACTCAAAGGTGCCCTGTCCTAAACATGTCGGGACTCCTGTTATCTCCTCAGCAAGCGGTGAAGCTCCTCATGGACTCTGCTGACCCTTGACCTCTAAACGCTCTTGCTGTAGTTTCCTAACACCTCAGCTTTTGATTGGAACTGTTGAACGAATGTACACGTTGTAGTAGAAATCTAATGAGAATAATGATGATATTAGTCGTTTTGATAAAGTATTTCTTACTGTGGTATTTGCTCCCGACCTGTGGTGTTCATGGATGGTGAATCTCATGGTTGCCCTGGAAACAGGTCAGCTACACACACACACACACACACACACACACACACAGTGGGCTCAGTCAATGTTCTGATGAAACTAAAAACACACACAGCTCCAGCTTTTCTTTTCTTTTTGAACGATGAGACAGTCGATGGACAGCCTTCAGCCCATCCAATGATCATTTTATTGAAACACCATCAGATCCTCGTCGCTGCGTGCTGCAGCTGCGTCTTATTATTTTGGGTTATTAATGGATTTTAAAGGACGATTTCCTCACTTAATCACACACACACGCTGCTGACAGATACATCACACCGAGGGACCATTTTACCGTGGGGGAGTTTTTCCTCACGTGTGTTTGATCACCCGGTGCTGAGAAGCCGTACCGTATATTTTGTCAGCGTATGTAAATGTCTAATTGTAATAGAGTTTGTGTTTTTTCTGTTCATGGTGGTTCGGTTCAGCTGCCTGCTGTCTTTTCACAGAGCCTCACTCAGGCTGGTTATGCCTGGTTCTATTATCGAATTAGATATATTAAATCTTTAGTGCGATAACATCTGCAATAATATAATAATAGCACAGTTCTTCTATAATACCCAAAATCCTCTTAATCCTCTGCAATCATACCTTTTGGAAACACAGCGACGTACTAAAAGTAATGTGCTGTGAGCGTTAATGTGCAGCACAATGGGAAATAATACAGGTGATGATTGATAAGTTATGAGCCCAAGAAATTGGGAAATGACGCAAAAATATTTTGATTTTCAGCACGTTCTCTGTATTTCAATGTTATCGACGTGCTATTGCATAATCAATATAAAACACACAAACTGGTGGTCTTGAATTTCTCAACAATTTTCATTCTATTGACTGCTACTTATTCACTTCGATGTTTTATCTTAAACCTGAGTCAAATCAAATTCAAATCTGTCAGATCTGTTTTTTTTTTTAGTAAAACAATGTTTGATTAAAGGACATTTTAACATGTGGGAAAATTTCTTCCAAAATGATCAAATTTACAAATTGAATCAGTCCTCTTGGTGATGAAAGGTCGATGTTACATTTAGTAATCCACAGACGAGCTGAGTGAAGATCCAGTTTTATTTGGAGGAGAAAACAGTGTCATTTAAAAAGCAGAAATAGAAAAAAAGGGACCTTATCTTAATTTTAATAAAAATGAAGGAAATGAAAACATTCCCTTTCCCGTCAAACTCTTCTCCCTGAACACAATGCAGACCGTGACGTACAACGTTTCATATGTGACACACAGCGATTCCTTCCTACCACTAAGCTTTCTGTAACAAAACATTTTAATTTATGGTGGCAGCCAAAACACAAGAGTGAAATTACAAACATAATTTTCACTCAAAAATATAAACAGTGACCTCTAAAGATAAACAAACTGCAGTTTTTTTTTTTTAGTGAAGCATACTAAGAAAAATGGAAAGTGCCTCCATCTCGTTGTTGGCACTGTTGGTCATTCCTTTTGTTCAACAAATCTTCAAGGCAAAACAAAACTTCCATTCTCCAGTTTGAGATGAACACAGAAACAGGAAGTCACCTGAGAAGGAAAACGACCCCACAGAGAAAAGCCTAAAAACCACAGTGAGAGCAGAGTTTTTATTTGTGTACCACCGATCAGTGCATTTAGGAATAAACATTAAACTTTTCTATGTAAAAATACTTTGTTTTAAATTTAGTGCAAAGCGACACAAAGTTTTTCTTAGCACTTTGGTGTCAAATTTAAGGCGATTTTATTGCGTTCGAGTACGAGGCCACTTCATGAAGCACTGGATAGACCACGTGATCGCTGCTGGGAACATATAAAGACAAACGTAAATATTATATTCTTAAAATGATTCGATATTGTGACAAACACAGGAAGTAATAGCAGATCAAGATCGATGACCACAGATAGGATTAAGATGATTTATCAGTATTTGCTGCATCCAACAGCAGAAAAGCCAACATCTGCTGCGCACAGGAAGTGATGAAGATGAGGGTGGTCTACTGATGAAGGTGGCGGCCTCAGTAGCCTGGGGGGTTGTGCAGCTCCTGGTATTTGGGTGGAGGGGGGGTGAAGATGGTGGGCACGGACAGCAGGATGGTGGGCTGCGAGCGGAAGCGCAGCTGGTGGATCATCAGGGAGGACAGAGCCAAGCCCATCAGCTGAAACGCACACGACACACACATGTGATTTACTGCCACCAGAACAAAACCACAACTTTCTGGTAATTCCTGTTTACTCACCGCCAGCACGGCCAGTGTGAAGGCCACGCCCAGCAGGATGTCGGTGAACATCAGGAAGACGTGCATGATGAGCGGGAAGCACGTCTGCAAGTCAAAATCGAAAGGACACATTCATCAATATCCCTTCAGTCACTTGGTGAACATCGTTTATCTGTAATGTTGAGAGTTGTAGACAAACTGACCTGAGCATAAACATACTTCTTCTGCATCAAAACCTGGCAAAGAGAGAGAGAGAGAGAGAGAGAGAGAGAGAGAGAGAGAGAGAGAGAGAGAGAGCGCAAATTAGATGAATCATTTTAATCGATAATATAGGAAAAGATGAATACAAAAGAGGGGAGAAAAGAAGAAAAAAGACCAGACGGAGGAGGAGGGTACAGTGTGACAGGTGTGTGTGTGTGTGTGTGTGTGTGTGTGTGTGTGACTCACTCTGTAAGGGATGAGCTGACACTTCCCTTCTTCCTCCTGCTGGTCGCACAGACAGGAATCTGGGATGTTTTCTTCCCAGTCTTTATAACTGAACAGACCACAACAGTGGAACTACAACAAACAAATAAATACAATCATTAATTATTCTCAGTCTCAAGACAGCGATGTCATCAATTCTATTGATTATCTTGAAAAGAAAAAAAAGTTAAGAGTTTCTGTTATATATTTATGTTTGTATATATGTATGTGTGCATATACGGTATATATATATGTGTGTAGATATATATATTTATACACACACATACAGTTTATGTATATACAGTATAAATGTGTGTGTGTGTGTGTGTGTGTGTGTGTGTGTGTGTGTGTGAGTATGTGACATATCTACAAATAACCACATATTTTAAAATGTCTCTTCTTTTCTTATTATTAATGATTTTGGATGAAAAATGTATTTGATACTCCTCTATTCAGTATAAAGACATTTTATATCTACGTTTCAGCATTTTTACCAGAAACGTGTGGGATGTGATGAGCTCAGATAGATTGGTCGTATAATATTGACACTCAGGTGTCGGTTGCTTGTTTCAGTCCAGTTTACAGCATCGGAGCAACTCATCAAGTGTGACTGTGGACACTGTGGTGATGGTGGATGTTACCGAGTAGATCTTTTCTGGGTTTTATACTTTAGTCTTATGAATATTTTTATAGCGATAAGAGTCAATATGTGGAAGATTAGAACAATGAAGAACTCTTCAACAGACTCTGGGAGAAGGATCTGGATCTGAGTCACAGGAAGTCCCCTTCCCTTCTAAAAATTTCATGACTGTTGGATCAGACATTTCTGACATCTCTGCCTGGCAACACCCGTCTGTCAGCCAGCCAATCGGCCGTCCCGGCCGTGAATGCTGGGAGTGGAAACAGTTTTGTCCTGTAGCGTGGAGGCTATCTTACCAGCCTCTGCAGATCATCAGCCAAGTTCTGGATGTCATCTGTGGCCTTGTCCAGAGGAAGTTCCTTGCGGAACCGCTCCTCCATCTTGTCCTCCAGCTGAAACCACACCAATGCGTGTGAAGGATGGCTCAAACACAAACATAGAGACCAGGATACAATGTGGAGCTGAGGAATCCAGAGGGACCACATCACAGGGTCCAGGTCTTACCTGGGGACGAATCATGGCAGCAGGGATTCCAATTCTGAGCATCGCCAGGCTTCCAATGACCATACATACCAGGAACTAGAGAGA